>CAUYRT010042179.1:0-30126 GCA_963574885.1 Lepilemur ruficaudatus
TATCATTTCTTACTGCATTAATCTATGTTATAGCTATAATGTATCAACTGATTTGTAATCTGTGATAGAAAAATCAATTGTAGTATCATGTTTAAACATTAACAATTTTTCAAATATATGTCATATTATAAATTAAAAAAAATAAATAAATAAATAAAAAAAAAGAAAATGGCAAAAAAAAAAAGTTGTTCTTTAATCATGAGTGTATTTTCACACATTTATTTGGCATTTCCATTTAATCTTTTGTGGTTTGTTTGCTCGTGTTCCTATTAGCCAGGGTTTGGTCAGAAACTGCTGTAGGTATTTCAAGCAGGAAGTCATTTAATACAGGGAATTAGAGGCTTACAAAATGGTTAGAAAATATTGGGAAATAAATCAGGGAAAGGTGCTAATAGCGTTCAGGAAATTTGAAGTGCAAGTGTATCAGGAAACCACGCCGATGACTTCAGCTGCCTGCAGCACCGATGATCTGCAGGACACCCAGGAGCTCCTGGCACAACCTCACATCTGCTGTCGACCGAAGCCTTCGCCCCTGCATGACACTGTTACAGGTGAGCCATGGCTTCTGCTTCTCTTCTGCTTTCCAAAATCTCAGAGAAATTCCTCACGTTGGTGAATTGTGACCCAGAATCCTGACGGCAGAGATTCTTTCAGCCTTTGCAATGCAGAGAAGAACAGAGAAGGGCAAAAATGGTTCCGAGTGGCCAACAGACATTTTGGTATAATGTCCAATACCCATTTTTATATTGGTGTTTTCCCTGTTTGGCTTACTGATTTGTAAGAACTCCTTATGTACTACGATGGCCCTAAAATATGCACTTGATCTCCTGCAGCAGGAGCATAATTGACTTAGACTGTCTCAGATTTTGCCTTCCTGGATCCATTCCTGTACTCATGCCGCACCTCCTATAGGCTGTTCTCAACCAAGGACGAAGCACGGCAATGTTCTAATGCAGGCTCGTTACTGCAACACGTGGGATTTCTTGAATGAGTGACTTTGTGTCAAGTGTGCTAACACTTTCTTATAACTGTGCAACAGTCTGACGCTGTCCCTCTCAAATCCTCCTTCCTTCCCCTCTCCAGGGGTCCAACTAGGATCACAGTCTGGGGACTCTCCCTGCCTTCTCCAGCTCCCTCCCTTTTTTTCTTTCACAAGCATTTCCCTAGTAAATCTCTTGTATGACTAATCATGTCTAGGTGTACGCTTCTCGAAGGAGCAAAATTAACACATATATTAATATAAAGACAGAAGCTGTCCACAGAAGTTCTCCCATAATCAGTACATGGCAATGTATTTACTTTTATCTGGAAAACTATAAACCTTATATGCCCACATTTTGTGCAGATTTTATAGAAGTTTACTTATCAGTGATTTTTCTCCATGATTGGGATGGTTGACCTCATGAAAAAACCTACAGAGGCTGCCTTACTTCTCTCTACTCAGAATTTTCCTTTCACATTTAGAACTTTCAAGACTGAAATTAACCCATAGGAGGAAGATGTGAATCCTCACCAATTTTAAAGTCCTCTTAAAAGTCCCATAATAGTCTGAAAATAAAATAAAATAAAATATGTAAAAAAAAAGTCCTTCTCAAACAAAAACCTTGTAGAGCAAGTATTGATAAGAAGCGGCCCCTTAATTTCCTCTGGCTGCAGTTCAGCAGATAACACACTATTATTTTAAGAGCCTAAAATGAGAGTGTTTACTCTCTTTTATTGAAGGGTAAGCTTGAGTTCTGGATCAATATGCAGTTTTTATCCAATCTTGTTAATTTAACTGCCCGTTTCTTTACTTTCTAGAAGACGACATGGGACATAAATTGATGAGGTGGTTTTGTTTCTCTGTCTAGCACCAGAAAAAAGAAAACAAAGCATTTTTTAGTGTTATTTTTTTTTCACTTTCTGAAACCACCTTTATCATTTTTTCTACTCCCTGGTAGCAATTAAGTGAATGCAATTAATGAGGAATTAAGCGTATAAGAAAAAAAAATAAACATCAGAAGTCAGGTTAATCTGACTTTATCAGGAGTACCAATGATAACTGGGAAATGCTTGGAAGGGACTGTGAGATCATCAGCTGAGGAAAACTTGGGGAAGCAGAGCCTGGAGATCTGAAGATCTTGAGCAACTGTTTGATATTTTCAGTGACGAGTGAGCTTCTAAACATGAAAAAGACAGTACATTTTTTAATGAAGTAAATTAAACACTAGCTTAAACCAACGTAGAGGGATTGATCTCCATGAGCCTTCTAGCCGTGGCTCTGCCAAAAACTTAACATCTATGTTAAAGACATGTGATTGCTGTGTTAAGTCAACTTCAGGGCAAGACCCCTAGCCTTGCCCTCCAGCCCCTCGCACCTCTCAGGTTCCACATACAGAAATTCTGTAGTTACCAGTGGTCTACGGCAGAAAGAGCAAGACGGATAACCAAGGCGGTGATTATAACGCATCCATATTTGACACACTAAAATGTCCAAAATGACTATTGATGTTGATTAAATTTCATGGCAAGATAGTTTATCACTCCCTGCATTGGGCAGGATGAGGGCAAAAAACAGATTGCACACTGAAAAGGGTTTAACTGGAGAAAGGTTAGCCAAAGTCCTATGATGGTGTTTGGACTTTGGATAATTTGGATTAGGAAAATGTTTTTAAAATATGACGCAAAACATTGGAAACTAAGAAGGGGGAGGGTGGGAGGGTGGTGAGGGATACAAATCTACCTATTGAGTGAAACGTACACTATTCTGGCAGTGGGTGTCCTGAAAGCCCTGACTTCAGCATGATACAACTCATCCACGTAACAAAAAACACTTGCACTCCCTAAATTTTTTGAAACAGAAAAAAAAAGAGAGTTACACAAAAAATGAAAAAATAAAATACAACACAAAAAATAGAACTTGTGAAAAAAATTGATACAATAGCCAGATGCGGTGGCCTGCACCTATAATCTGCTACTCTGGAGGCCGTCAGGAGGCTTGCTTGAGGCCAGGAGTTCAAGGCCAACCTGGGCAACATAGCAAGATCCCAACTCTAAAAAAAAAACAAACCAAAACAAAAAGAAAAGAATTGATAAATTAAACTGCATCATTATTCAACATGTCAGGATGATAAAAGAAACACAGCAAGATACATACTAATCAAATTATCAAAAATCAAAGACAAAGAAAAAATTGCAAAAGCAGCGAGACATAAAAAACATATCACATTAGGTATATATATACCCATCTCCTCACTCCCCAAAGATTACTAGGAACTTTTTGCCCTGTATGTTCCCACCGGGGAACAGTTTCTAGCTGCAATTTGGTTCCTAGCTACAATTTGGCCCCTGCTTTCTGCCTCCGGACATTTCCTTGCTACTTTTTACCCTGCACCAGACCTAACAAGGTGACTAGGTTTCCTTCTATTTGACATATTGCATTTGTCTACTGTACCTATCACTTAAAAGGTTTAATATAGGATGATGGTTGCTAAAGACAGCCTTTTAACTGACTTTTATTGAAACCCCGCTTCGTGGATGCCTGCACCACATGCCAGGATCATGAAGACGAATGAGGCAATATACCTGCCCTAAAGGATTTCAGCCAACAAGGGAGGTGAAAATGTAAATAATTACATGGACACAGTATAGTATTGAGGAGAAACTTAGTGGCATTGAGTATGGCTGGATCTTGACAACACCTATAGTTCTTTTCCTGCTACCGTAAGGTTTAGAGTAGCTCTCTATC
Source organism: Lepilemur ruficaudatus (assembly GCA_963574885.1). Lineage (NCBI taxonomy): Eukaryota > Metazoa > Chordata > Mammalia > Primates > Lepilemuridae > Lepilemur > Lepilemur ruficaudatus. The sequence continues at coordinate 3,728 of CAUYRT010042179.1, forward strand.
AGACTGGTCAGTGGAGGGCCAGCAAATTCTACAAACATTTACTAGGAATGTTTGCTGTCTACCAAGCAGGCCTCTTCCCTTCCACCTAAGAAAGTTCTACAAACAAACGGCAAGTGACACCAACACCAAAAACCACTTAAGCCTCCAATGAAGTGTTGAGCTAGGAATCCCACCACTGGCTGGTGGCAATTCAGACAGGCACCACCAGCACTTAAATCTGTTTGCTGTGTCTGCCTGAGAAAGTGACAAGGAATCCAGTGACTGTCCAGATCTAGTGATCAAAGCAGGTACGGGAAAGTGGGCGGATTTGGTGGCGGGAAGTCCCTGAGGCATTGGTGCATGGACACATCATGCTACAGGACAGCTACCTGGGGTGGCTCTGTCCTCGGTGCTTGGAACCACATGCAAATGTGACCTTCATCTGCTGCCATCACAGAGCGCCTCTCTGCTTTCGCACATGCCAGTTTTTCCCACCCACTTTCAGATGTCACAGCTTCTACTTTACCCTGGAGCAAAATAATCTTTGACACCAAAAACAAACCTTCCTCTTGCGACTTACTTCCGTCTACACTCAAAGATTCCAAAAGGAGTGTTGGCTTCAATCTGCACTGTTACTTTGGCTATAAGGACATTTTGAGTTGTCCCAGGCTTCCAGATGAATTATGAGAAACTGGCAGTGAAAGCAGTGGTATCCAAACCAGAGAAGCAAGATGTGTTGATGCCAGGCCAAGTTCAAATGAAAATAGTCATTCTCCTTTTAGATCCATGAAAACTTTGGTTCATGCAAAGCAGTCCGGGGAGGCCTCCTCCAACTGTATCACCCATCAAGTACTTTCTGGGTACTTATCCTGGGTCATTGCAGCATGCACCCTCTAAGAATCTCCTTCCCTGCAAGATAAATCACCTGGAGCTAAGTCAGCTGGAGAAGCAAAAGGATTCTATTTAAAAGGCAAAAGCAAAACTGATCTACCACGTCTCAGAATTTTCATGTTTGCAGGAAGAAATGCCAATAGTCTCCAGTCCCCGTCTGAGAGAGAGCTTCTCCCACCCTGTGCTCCAAAATCTGGGGAGACACAGTGGTGGCTGCCAGCAGGTGGACCTTGACTTTAGGTTTGGAGACATCTGGAAGAGAATATTCCTTGAAGTGGGAGGGATTCAGAGGTTCCAGGAGAAAAACCCCCTTTGCCTTTAGATTGTATCTGACTCCAGTCAATCTGTTCCAGTTCATTTGCATGGCAGGTCGCAAATGTAAGACTAAGTTCGTCTGTTACGGACATTCAGGCTGAGCCTGGGAAACGGGCAAAATGACCAGCAAAAGCCATTGAGGAATGTGAGCTGTATTTTGTATTTCTTTGGGCTTTCTTTGTGGAGTTTGGTTGGAACCATGAATGGCTTTCAATCTCCTTGCTCTTAGACATGATACGGTTACCCAGAAGCAGAGGGATCTGAAGGTCAATCCAGAGAAGCCAACTCCCCCAGAGTCCGCGTGTGAACTTGAGCAATTCACTTCACAGCCTCTTTGCCTTTGTAGGCACAGACACAGTCATCTCTCTTTATTTTTTAGGTTAACACTTGCTCAAGCCGCCACCTGCCACAGTAGCAAAAAAAAAATCAGATATCTTAGTCTTCTTTCTCCACTCCAAATTTTCCAAAACCAAAGTTTTAGGAGGGGACATTGGTGTCCATTCGATATCCTCACACTGTGCCTGCTCAATGGAAGGCAGCGGATGAAAGCGCAGGCTTGCGATCAGACTTCCTTGATTGCTGAAACCACCATTCATTACCTGTGTGATCCTGGACAAGTTACTTAACTTCTCTGTGCCTTATTTTCCTAAACGGTGAAAGATAGATAATAAGAACAGGTCTTGATTAGGTCACTGTGAGTATTACATTGGTTAATACATGTGCTGTTCTCTGGCTGCAGACTGGGTGGCTTAAACAACAGGTATTTGTTTCTCACAGTTTTGGAGGCTGGGAAGGCCAAGGTCAGGGTGTCAGCAGACTTGGTTCCTCATGAGGACCCTGTCCCTGTCTTGCAGACATTTTTGTCTCACTGTGTTTGCACATGGCAGACAGAAAGAGAGCTCTGGTCTCCCTTCCTCTTCTTATAAGGACACCGATCCCACCGTGAGGGCTCTAACCTCACAGGTCTGGGGATAGGCGGCAAATATAACTAGAAAGCAGCAAAAATGCCACAGCTGAAACTAATCTCCAACAGAGACAGGAAGTTAAAATTCTTTTCCAAAAGACAATATAGGCTGATGAAAGTTTTGTAGGAAAGCAAAGTCATACAAAGTTTTGGTATTATTTCTTTGTCTCTTTCCCTTCCTCTGAGTGCAGGATTTTGTGTAATCTTTCATCTGTTCCACCTTCAGCGACTCTCACTATTAAAGTGTGATGGGGAGATGGAGGTTGAAGAGTACGGAGTCACAGTTCTATAGGATACATAAGCCTAGAGATCCAACGTACAGCGTGAGGACTACAGCTCATAATACTGTATTGTGTCCTGGACATTTGCATACTCACCCCACACGAAAAAGGTAACTGCGTGAGATGATGGATAGGTTAATTTGCTTGACTAGTAACCATGTCCCTATGTATATGTATGTAAATAAAATAGTGGCATCTCCCAGAAACTAAATTTAAAAAAAAAAAAAAGGAAGGAAGGAAGGAAGATCATATTTAAATCTAGAATGAGAAATGGGAATGGAATTTACAACTTAACCTTTTCCTTATCAATATCGACTGTGTAACCAATTTCATTTTTGCGATTTTAGGCACTTTGTAATTTTATAGCCTGCCTAAATGCTTGTAGGGCCTTCCTGCTGAGAAAACAGCACACATGCAATCCATGTGATTTCTTTCTCCTGTGCATTGCTGATACATCTCCGAGATTCATATCCTTTTAGAAAAGCAGAATAGTTATACTGGAGAAGTGCAAATGTAGCTCAAGTAATGTATCTCCTGGGAGTAAAGCATTTTTGGAGGAAATCTGCTTGGTTACAAATGATGCAGAACGTTCCCCTTCACTCTGGTAGAGTCTAAGTAGTCAACGGTGGGAGCGGCTCCAGTGTGGAAAGGAAGAAGGCGCTATACTAGTTTTTATTCCTCGCTGAATTTCTGGTGGCGACATCTGAGGTGGGATTGGATGTAGGCCTGGTGGGACTGAAGCCCCTGTCATTCCACTGCAGTGACAGGGACACAGACGGAGCAGATGAGCCTGTGTTGTTGGTGCAGAAGCCACCTGTGGGCAGGAGAAAGACTAGGAATCAGAATGCAGCTGTACCCAGAAGTCAGACCTGGCTTCTCCTTTGGGTTCTGTCATCAACCAATTACGTAGCCTTTGGTGACCTGCCAATCCCTTGAGGCAGCGATTTTCCCTACTGCTGGAATATTTAAAACTTTTATAATAGAATTATTAAGCATGAAAAAATTAAAAATGTTTAAATAGATATTTTAAAACATTTTAATAAATATTTTAAATACATAATTTAAATGAAATATTAAAATTTAATTTTAATGCTAATTTTTGTAACAAAAAATCTAAGCGTAGAGCAAAATAGACAAAATGTTATAATAATCCTCTGATCTGAATTCAATAACTATTAACATTTTGGCTACATTTGCTTTACCCACTTTTTGTTTAATTTTTCCTCAAGTGTGGGTATCTTGACATTTACCCTTCAATACTTCAGGAGGTACCTCTAAAAACAAGAACATTGCCTATATGACCACAATATCACCACTAATAAAATTAATAATAATTCTTCGACACCGCCTAACACCCAGTCTGTAGCCAAATTTCTCCAGTTGTACCCCAAGCATTTTCTACCTTGGTTTGTTTGAACCAGTTAAGATCCACACATTTCATTTGGTTGTTATGCCTTAACATTCTCTTTTAATGAAAATCAATCTCCTCCACCCTTTTTTTCTATAACATTAACTTATGGAAGACGATAAAACTTCGATGACAAATAAACTATTAGCCTGCATCCGCTGCCTTAGCAGAGGTGCAGTATTGCGCTGCATTGGATTGGTTTACAAGCACCGTTTAACTCCGACTCCCTTCTCCAATATCCCTGTTCTCAGTAAGAAACAAAACAGAACGAAACTGACATCTGTGGCTCAGACAGCTGTGACTCAAAGCAACTAACTCCTGTCCCCAGACTCTGGGGTCAAAATTTATCAGGGATTCAGACTGGGGTGTGTGGGGGTGTGGCTGATAACTGCACATGGAGACAGAAAGGAAATGTTTTCCTTGCTGAATGAGGAGAAATTTAATGGAGAGCATTAAATCTGCAATACCAATTAAAGGAGTTTCTATTTTACTAGATACAAGCTCAGATTTTCTTCAGTCTTAGGGGAATTCTTAAAAACATTCAGCTGCCTTTTCCCTTTACAAAAATCTACAATTTTTAATATTCTTCTTGAGGATATTTTAACCAAAGGTTATAATGATTTTTATTTTATTGAACACGAGTAAGATGAGATTTTGGGGGGAACGTTGAACTTTGAGCAAACAATTTGGAATGAGGCTGCCCCTTACCCAGGATTCTCATTAGTGGCGTCTTACGGCGATGCCATATTTGCAGTACAGTTTGTAACTCCCGTATTTTGGCATTTGCAATGAATTGAGCATTTGAATCTTTAACGCCAAGCTTACATCCTCCTTTGTTCTTCTACAATTTGTATATCTTTTTCTTTATCACCCAGAGTTGTGGTTAACAGAGAAGGGAAGAATGATTTTTAAATCCGATCATTCCTTTAAAAACTTGATGAAAACGGCGGCTAAGCATAAAAACAGTGACAAATATTACTCTTATTCATTTATCTTTATTTAAAAAAGTAACATAGCCACATTATATAAAGCCGATAACGACAGAGCAAAGATAGAAGCAGACAATGACCATCAATAATCTAATCGTCTAAAGTCATTGCTGTCGAGATGGTAACATTTCATTCTCATTTTAATGCGTCTTACGTGTGAAAATGTTTGTGCTTATATACATACATCTACTGTGGAAACCTCTAGGTGCCAGCCATTGTGACTGGCATTTGTGATAGTGACTTGTGCTATTTACCTACATTTCTGGTTCCCCTTTTTTCACACACGTGGTACGATCGCACTTTCCTGTCCTTTGAAGTCAGACATAGCCATGAGACACTACAGACAGGAACTTTAGGATCAGATGTGTGAGTTGCTAAGTTCCTTCCCGCTGCCACCATGGCAGGTGAAGCTCCAGATGGCAGACTTTATCAGCCCGAGTGCCCGGTGAAGACTACCTGGAACTCAGCCCTCGGTCAATCCTCGATGGACTCGAAGTGTAAGAAATCAGCTTTTGCTGTTTTAAGCCACTGGGATTGTGGAGTTGTGTCTCACTGGAATATTCAGACTGCTAAAGTTTTGACATATGTTATCTAATTTAATCATCCGAGTAACCCTAAGAGGTGGATGTTTCCATCCCCATTTAACAGAGGAAGAAACCGAGGCTCAAAGAGTTTAAATAACCTGCTGTATGTCACATTGTAAATGAATGGTGGGGTCAGAATGACACTCAGGTCTTTGTGACCCCCTCCCCTGGATGTACCCTGACCATACCAAAACAGTTTTTCATTTTGTTCAAAACTCTGTGAAAGTATTTTTCCAGGCTGCATAATATCCTATTAATGCAATACAGTCCGTGATCCATTTATGCATTCTCCAGTTGCTGGACAGTCACATTTTTCTAATGTTTTGCTATTAAAGGAAAGTTGTACATTAAGAGCTTGTACAAAATCTTTTGCCCGAACTCCCTCCTGGGCTAATGGTCAGGTTTCAAGAGCCAGAGGAGAAAGCAGGACTTGCGTAGAGTGAGTCTGCGGCCACTCGCCATGGAGTCAGGAGGTTTCCAGAAGCGAACAGGAGTCAAGAACCAAGTGGGCTACCCAGTCAAGCACCATCCAAAATAGACTGAGCAGAGGAAAACCCAGACCCGTGGCCATGGGGCTACAAGTGGAGAAAGACAAACCAAGCAGGTACAGGGAGAGAGATGGTAGGTGGCAGATCCTGGAGACCTTCTCTGCCGTGCTGGGAGGCAGGGGCAGGAAATCTGCATGAGCCTAGCTGTCAGCATTTATGTAGCACCTCCTGCGTGTTAAGTGCTGTGCTAAGAGCCAAGCGTAAACAACCCATTTATCCTTACACAGTCTTCATCTGCTTTACACACGAGGAACCAAGGCTCAATAAGGCTGAGAAACTTTCCTAAAAGTCATATAATAAATAAGAGAATCTGGGATTTGAATCCCAACGTGCCCATTCCAAACCTCCGTGCTATACTGCTCATGCCTTCGCCATGGGTTGGGTGAAAGCTGTCAAGAGTGCTGAACCCATTATAAACTCTGAGATAACTTTTCACATAGTTTTTCTAGGATAAAGTAAAAGTCCTAGAAATAGAAAAATGGACTAATTAATAAGCACTGTTTAAAAACATAATCCAAATGGGCAGGATAGGTACTTTATTATTCTCACCATTTTTAATATTTTCGATTGAACTCTAGTTTTTTCCAGGTTTGAATAGAATCCTTTTATTTTTTTTCCCCCAATTCATCACAGGTGAGGACTTTAGAACTTTAAAAACGTCGCCTGTATCCCTGCTTTTAGCATCTTGACCAGTGAATTTGAAACTTATAACAGATTTACTATTGGATTTTTACTCTGATTTTCCGCATCTGTAGCTTCTATCAGATGAGGAATAATCCTCCATGTTTTTAAAGAAACTGGGCTTAGGCAGGTTTTACATTTACACTGCAACTTAGCTAACTTTTCAAACACATCTAGGCAAATTATGCAAGCATCTAACCAGATTTCATGGCTGGCAGCCTCTGCCTAAAGAAAAAGTTGAAGTAGAAGGAAGATGCCGTGGAGAGGAATTTCTCTGTGCTGTGGGAAGGCTCTCTCTGCCTTGCTGTGGGTGTCAGGACCTTCCATTCCCACCCTTTACACCCTTTGTGAACTGCTCCGTGTCCCCGAAACCTGCCCTTTGAGTCTGGGTTCACCTTAGCCAGCTAACCTGTTAGACTCTAACTTCAGATTCTCCCGTCATCTCTATGGTATCTTCCTTGACTCATCCATTTTTTAAAAGATTAATAGACTACTTTTTTATTAGAGCTATTTTTGGTTTACAGAAAAACTGAGTGGAAAGTACAGAGAGTTCCCATATAGCCCCTCCGCACTCCCCCTCCCTCAGTTTCCCCCTGTTACGAATATCTTGCCGTAGCGTGGTCCATGTGTTAACCAATGTGGATGCCTCATTATTAACCAAAGGCCACAGTTTACATCAGGGTTCACCGCTGGTGGTGTGCATTGTGTGGGTTTTGACAGGTGTGTAATGACATGTGTGCACCATGACAGTATAATACAAAATCGTTTCCCTGCCCTCAACCCCCCCCTCCGTGCTCCATTATTCATCCCTCCCTCCCGTAGCCCCTGGAAACCACTGATCTTGTTACTGTCCCCATAGTTTTGCCTTGTCCAGGATGTCACGCAGTTGGGATCATGCAGCGTGGAGCCTCACACATCCGTTTTTCATTACGAGCCTCATTCTCATCGTCTCCTTGCCCCCGGATGACTCGCCTTCGTCCCTCTTCCTGTTTGTCTGGCTCCTTGACGCTTTGGTCTTTCACGTTCTGCAGATGGTTTCTGCGCTCACCAGAAGGGAGGTTCACCTCTGGCCTGGCGCTCATCTGGCTCAGCACAGGGAATTGGACGCACAGTTATTAATATTTATCAGCCGCAACTTGCAGACTGTCTAAGGAGTGCTGACTCCTTTAAAAACGAGTTTGCAGATATCTCTTCGATACACTGATTTTCTTCCCTGTGGATAGATTCCCAGTAGAGGTATTACTGGATCGTATGGTAGTTCTATTTGTAGATTTCTTTGGAAACGCCATCTACTGTTATCCATAGTGGCTGTGCTAGTTTACATTCCCACCACCAATATATAAGAGTTCCCTTTTCTTCGCATCCTTGCCAGCATTTGTTGTTGTTGTTTTTTTAAAAATCTTTTTGATAATAGCCATTCTAACTAGGGTGAGAGGATACCTCCTTGTGGTTTTGATTTGCATTTCCCCGACGATTAATGATGTTGAGCATTTTAAAAAATATTTGCTGGCTATCTGTATGTCTTCTTTTGAGAAATGTCTGTTCAGATCATTTGCCCATTTTAAAATTGAATTCTTTGCATTTTTACTGGTGAGATGTTTGAGTTCCTTGTCTAATCTGAATATTGCCATCTTAGTTTATGCTTACCGACTTTAATGCTTTTATGTGCTTTTCGCTTTTTCTCTTAATTTTTTCTATATAAATTTGAGTTATTTTATCTTTATGTGTTCTGCCATGATTTAAAATTATATAATATTTAATTCTACTATTGGTTACCTGTGCGGTTTTTTTTTAAAAAAAATTTGAATCTATTTTTCCTAAACTCAAAGGAAAATTGAGACAGTATTGACTGACTTCCGAACACACAAACCATGAGATAAGCCATTTGTCACTACTGCCTATACTAGTCTTCCTTCTCCTTCTCAAGTTTGATTTACGTAGTATGGTATTTTTAGACCCATATTATTACCTTTATATTAGGAGTCCTCTCTTTAAAAATGTTCTTACATCTGCAGTGACTTTTATCATTTAACTTAATCTGTATATGACGGGTTTCGTGCCTTCCTGTGTATTTTGATGCTACTTTATTCCTATTTATGAATTTAATGTAGTCCAGTCTCTGCAGTACGATTCTGAATAACCTTTTCTAGTTGAGTATGTGGATGACATCCCTTCTGATCCCTCGTAGACCTAAAAGTGTCTTTCTGCTATTCTTACGTACACACTTAAGATGTGTGCAGAATTCTAGAGCCGCGTTTTACCTCGAAACTCTGTGGATGTTGCTCTACTGTCTCGCAGTGTTTAATGTTGCAAGAAGTTCGATGTCATCCTGATCTTCACGCCTTTGAAGATGGTTGTTTTTCCCATCTGGATGCCTTTTGGACGTTTTATTTGGCCTTACATTTTTAAAAACCCTGCTACAATGTCTTTGACCTTGACTTTGTGGCCCATTTCATCTGCAGACTTAGGTCTTACTTTGGTTTAGAAAATTGTTCTTCCATAGTTTTAAAAAACCATCATTCTTAAAAAAAATAAAAAAGCATCAGTATTATTGCTCTAGTCTACTCTTTACTCTTGGGGCCACTATTAAATATATTTTGTATGTCCTTGTTTTTCATGTTTCGTATCTTATATTCTATTCATTTTTCTCATTTCTTCTGTGTACTTAAAGAATTTCTCAAGTTTATCTTCTACTTCACTGATTAGATCTTCTGTGGCATCTACTTAGTATTCAATTTAATCTTTAAATTCAGAAATCATAGTTTTCATCACCACTTTCTTTCCTGGTCTCAAATAGTTTCATTTTTTTAATAAATACCTGCTGTAATCTCATATCCGCAGTGCCCTTTTGAAACTGAAAACAAAGATTACACAATTTCTTTTTAAATGCCTCTGTTTCTGAAAATAACTGTGGATTTCAGAAGATGACATTTGCTCCTCTTGCTATTACATGTGGTAGTTTCAACGGCTTTCTGTTTATTCCCCCTGAAGGAAGGAGGTCCAGGCTTGGCGTATAGAGTTAGGATTTGACGGGGTTTTCTGGTGTGGGTTTTGTTTAAGAACGGATGGCTCTAGTCTCTTTCTGAACCTTTCAGTCGTCCAGTTGGAGGGAGACAGGGAAGCTGGGCTTTGCTGTGGTTTATTTCCGCTGTAGTGCTGGACTTCCCGGTCACTGTGCACCTTCTGGAAGCCAGAGCTGGGGCTGTAGGGGATGTTGGCAGGGAGCAAGCCCCCAGGGAGGCAGTTTCTTCCGTGATGTGTCCTATCCGTGCAGCTGCAGCTCAGGAGAACTTCCCACAGGTGTAGTAGAGTGGAAATGTTTCACCACCCACACCCAGCTCCCGGGCTCATCAGCACCCCGTGTTTCCTCCCCTGTGTTACAGGATTTTAATACAGCTTAGCTGGATTCCAGTTACCTTCTGGGCAGACAGCACGGTAGTAGATCCTTCTTTCTTTTCATGCAACCCCTTTTCACTTCACTATTTCTAAATGATTTCATGAGTGAGGCTTCCGGAATGCGTGTGTGTGTGTGTGTGTGTGTGTGTGTGTGTGTGTGTGATCTTTCCTTGAACTGCAACACTGGACACTGATTATTTCTTCTTTTCATAATCTTTATAGCTATTTAATTAGGAATTGGGAAGGAGCAATGCAGTGTTCACACACACCATGACCCTGGCTGATCTGCATGTTGTTTCTGAATATTTTCTGTGTGTCTTGTACATATCTCCAAGTAGACAGCAGAGATGGACTTAGGTTTCCTTGTACTTCCTTGTACTTCCCACAGTGCTTTGCATATCATTTACATTTTATAAACACTGGTGGAATTGAATTGAATTCTAATGCACTCTCCCCCCATCTCCCAACCCCCCAAATCCCGGCTTTAAATATCAATATTTTTGCAGGCAGAGATTCTTCCAAAATAAGAATTGTGTCTCCAGTTTTTTCTTTTTCAGTTTCAGGAAGAAGAAAGGTAATATTAGAGCACCAGATAAGAGAAATTTTCTGTAATTCATTTAATAAAATAATTGGGTTAATATGCCTGGGTCTGTAGCATTACGAGTGAAATGCATGCTTCATTGCTTTCGCATTGGGTGAATCACCCAGGGAAGCCGAGAGGCTGAAAATGAGAATAACAGCCTATCTTTCCCTGTCCGCGCCTGCCGCCCCCACCTTCACAGCCAGCTTGCGCCCAAAGCACAATACAACAGCAGAATACTGTTTAAATCTCTTCTGAAATGTTCACGTAGCTGTGGCCCTGGTAGCTGTTATAAAAGTCAAATCTAAGCCACTGAATTAGTTGAACAAGTCATCTGTGAAGGCTGTGTCTGAAACTGTCAGCCTACTAAAGACGGTTAGCCGCAGGACAGACATCATTTATAGCCCATTTTCCAGTTATTCCTTATTTCCCTCTTAGAGATGGATTCACCCACCTGGCCACGCAGATGAGCAGTTTGACTCCTGTTTACAAGCGGCAGTGTGACGGGAGGGTCAGCTGGGCTGCTGTAAAGTAACAACAGACCACAGGCTGGGCAGCTTATGCAGCAGACATTTAAATCTCCCGGTTTTGGAGGCTGGGAAGTCCAAGACCAAGGTTACAGTTGGATTTGGTTCCTGGTGAAGCCTCGTATCCCAGCCTATAGATGACACACTCTCTCACTGTGTCCTCACATGGCAGAGAGAGAGAGAGAGAGAGAGAGGGAGAGAGAGAGAGAGAGAGAGAGAGAGAGAGTGCTTTCTGGGGTCTCTTCTTCTGAGGACACCAGTCCTGTGGTTGTATCAGGGCCCCACCCTTACTCATTTAACCTCAACGACCTTCTCAAAGGCCCCATTTCCGGATACAGCCACACTGGGAGTCAGGGCATCAACATATGAATCTTGGGAGGACAATATTCAGCCCATAGCTGGTAGGCTGGGGATACAGGTGTATAGGAAGAGATTTGGACCAGGAATCAGAAAATTCCTTTTTTTCTCTAGTTGCTACGTGAATTCAATGAGTTATTGCACGTTTTGAGTCTTAGTGATCTCCTCTGGAGCCTGTGCATGAGAAAACTGCAAGGCTTCCGCCAGCTGGTTCCCCCAGGTTTCCATGGTTCATGCTAACATCGCCCACTTTCTGGTCTGTCCCGTGAGGTCAGTGGCCGAGCATCCCATATGCATGCTGCCCTTGACCAGCCAGCCTCCCTTTGCCCATGGGCATCTTGATGTCCAGAAAACCCTTCTGTCACCAGATTACCCAGTGAGGTCCCTCTCACCTTTCAGAATACTTCTGTGCATCATTCATTCACTCTGTACTCTTCTCTATTGCTTTGTTCCAGGTGCTGTTCTAGGTGCTGGGGATGTCCCTGCTCTGATGCAGCTTACATTCCAGTGGGTGTGCATGAGAAAAGGAAAATAAACAAACAAACAAATATATAGTATGTCCAGATGGTGATAAGTGCTATGGAGAAAAATAAAGTAGGGTAAAGGGGTGGGACCTCCTGGGCAGGTGGAAGAGTGGAAGCTGTTATTTATATTCTATGGTCAGGAAAAGTCTTTGTGCAGGTGTGCAAAGGACGTGAGCTAGCCAAGCATGTGTCGGGTGAGGAGGGCTCTGGGTGGGCAGGGCGGGAAGTGCCTGGATTGAGCTTGGTGTGGCTGGAGAAGAATGAGCAATGAAATGGGGGCAATAAAACAAAAATGAAATAAGGTCAGACAGGTGGTGGGGCCCAGAGTTGTCCAGCCTTTGTTCAGTCTCCAGAGACTCAGGTAGCTGCCTTTTCCATTTTGACCAGGATTTATACTATTCTTTGCAAGGAGGATGGTTTGTTAGGAGCTCACTCCTCTATGTCGAAAGCAAAACTGTCTAGATTGGCATTTTTTAAATGTAAATTGAATCATGTTAGTCATAAGTGTTGCTTAAAACGCTATTTTTTTCCATTTTATTATATATAAAAAATCAAAACCACTCACCGTGACTCTACATGGGCTGTTTCTTACCATCCTAACCCCATTTTGGCTGCTCCCCTATCTGCCGCCCACGGCTTCTGAAGCTCCAGTCACGGGGCCTCCTTCCAGTTCTATGACTCTTGGGAGTTTATCTTTCCTTAGGGTTGCTGATGCTAAAGGTTTCCCTGTCTGGTCCTGGCTTCCTACCTTATGGGGCTCAGCTTAAATGTCCTCTTCTGAAGCAGGCTGAAAGCATCTCTTTACTGGAATTTTCAATAATCTGTAATTACTTAATTTGTTGCTTTTCCACTTACTTGTTTTTTTTTTCCCTACTAAATTTGTACTTCATGGGGGCAGGGACCACTTGCTAGCATTGTATCTGACAGTCTGGAACAAGACAGATACTCAAAATATTTGTTGAATAAGTAATGCATGACTAGGTGAATTTGGCATTTGATAGCACTGCCTAGAGCAGATCAGAATTTTCTGTGGGTCTCCGAGAAAGCCAGGGAAGTATTTGAGTTCTCTGCCCTCATCTTCCTTCATTTCTCAGTGGCATGTTACTCAGCTGATCATAGCCTCCTCTACATATGTAAAGCTCTTTTAAGTTATAATTTTAATAATTGCCCTATTAAAAACAAAACCTTCTTTTCGTTAATGGTGATTGGCACAATTTGATTTATTTCATATTAACTATGTAACGAAAGGGTAATTTGTTGACAAGTTAGAAATGACTGAGTTGTTTTCGGTTTGGGAATGAAACATATGCTAATAGGTAACTTGAAATACAATTACTTACTCCTGCACTGAAAATTGAGAAAAAACTGTCATGGCTTACAAAAAAAAGGTCTTATTTTGGGGTTTCTGCTTGATGAGATGAGAGAAAATTTTAGGCTGTTGTGTCCAACTTGTGTTCTTAAATATTAATAACATAGTGTGTTGTTCTGTACAACCAAAAGACGAGTAGTCAATTTATATATGTTCATGACTATATTTCCTATTTTCCTTTTTTTGAAAAGTCGTTAGTATATATCAATCTGCTGTATAAGAATTTATACAAGTTACAGATATGGTGAATATCAACTTGGGATAAGAATGCAGAATTACTATCATTTTTCTTCTCATAAGTTGAATTTTGACATTATACTCTTTACACTTTCTTTAGCAAGTGATCCATTCTGAATACGAAAGAAAAACTCTAAAGCTGTAACTAAAAGCGATTCAAAACCATCGTGGCTGATGGGGTTCAGCTGAGCAACAAATGTGAGACGTGAGCTTTTTCACTTTGAACTTTACTGGCCACCACATACCTGTTCACTAGATACAAATTGACAAGCTAGCAAAGTGTTCCTTTTTAAAGCGGAACATATTTAAAGTCATTGTTTTATTTATTGATTCATTAAAAAAATTTTCCTATGCCATTAACGGGCTGAGAAAACTAGAAAGGAATGGACACCATTATTGTTGTGTGTGACATGAACTTTCTGGAAACTTCTAGAATCCCTCCATTAAATCCCCAGGACTCTCTGACACCTGGGCAGAGCCACCAACACTGAAGAAAGGCCAGTAAAGGGATTTAAATGGGGACTCACCTGATTAGTGCTGCAGAAGGGCCAGGAAAACATGAAGCCATCCCGCAGCTGAGCTGGAAGAAGTTTCATGGACGGCATGTGAACTGAATGGTGCCTTGAAGAATGATTGTGCTTTTTTCCCCCTGGAAGTAGAGGCAAAAGAAGACAGCAGGAAGAAAGACACAGGTCTGGGCAGTAGCAGAAAGTAATGGGTGGGGTGATAGGCAGGAAGCAGACTGACCGGAACAGGGTGCATGCTGGGAAACAGGAAGTAGAAAGATGGGTAGATATGGCGGCTTAGAAAACAGAGTGAAGCATTTAGACTTCATGCCATGTAAGGGAAGCCAAGTTCTTGAGCCGGCATTCATCTGATGGTGATGACATTCTACTCATAGAAAGAGTTGTCTGTTCTTCCAGTTCAATCCTTAGAGAGGAATGGTTAAACCATCAGTCTCCAACAGATCCCTTATAATCAGTGACCTCAAAAATCATAATTAAATGTATGTCACTTAAAATATAGTGATGGAAACTGGTTCAATAATAACAAAGTTTGGTTTCATTCCATTCTTCAGGTGCCGAGGAAATTAAGAAGCAACTCTCCAGGCTTTGTGTGAATTTCAAAAGAAAATTCTTATTTTTATGATACATATGGCAAACAGAAGCAATGGTCTTATAATCTAAATGTAACAATGCCATCTTCTATTAAACTGATATAAGAACCATCATTTAAAATTGATTTTTATATTCTTCTTCTTTTAATAATACCATTACTAGTCTTGGAATATGCCCGTACTCAGGAATATTTCTTTTACTTAATTTTTATTTGTAGCCCAACTTTGTAAGGAAAATACTCTCTTAATAGTTGAAAAACTGCAGTGTGCTACTGGCTTACATTTTACCAACATTGCTTCTCCCCAGTGCATGCTTAGGAGCAGAGCCATTTCATTGTCACAGCAGAATAATTGCCACTTTCCAAGTCAGCCTTCAGAGCCAAGCAGAGAAATGTAAAAATTCTTTTACAACAAGCAGCTCATACCTTACATAGGTCGGGTACATTTCTAGCACAAGCTTTTAAGATACTTAGGCTTCTCTTCCTCAACCATCCTAATGTAATCTTCAGCTACTGAAAAGAAACAGGTAAGTCATATTATCAGAGACATGTTTGTAATTCCTTTAGAAAGATTGAGAAGATGATATCTATATAATATTTTAAGGCAAATTTGCATATGAAAATCCTTATGATATATGAAAACCTATGAGCTAGATTCAAATGTTCTGATAATTCTCACCAATCCCGCTGCACACCTTTTTGACATCTTTTATTTTCCAGTCAACATAGATGTGGAAACTTTCATCAGAGGCTTGGTAGAAAATTATATGTCTAAACTGAGTGCTATTATTCCTTCATTCCTTTGTTTTTCTTATAAAAGGCTAACAACTGTGTTTGCAAGAAACATCATCCCAAGAGGTTCATCTTCCACTGGAAAGTGCAGTAGACACCCTTTTTAAAGGTGAGAGAGGAGGGGGTTGAATCTGAAAGGTGGCAGTGTTCCAAACAGAATGGGGTAATGCACTGGTTCTCAAACATAGCTGCACATTAAAATTACCTGGGGCATTTTTTTTAAATACTGAGGATCTGATCTCACCCCCAAAGATTCTGATTTAATTGGTATGGGGTATATCCTGCCATTATGAGTTTTCAAAGCTCCCCAGGTGATTCTAATGTGCACCCAAGATTGAGGCCACTGGAGTGCTGGCCTTGGGTTTGAGTACCAGCTGGAGGGAGTCAGGTGAGTTGCATAGACTCTACGATGGCCATTCTTCCTGTACGTGAAAAGTGGATAAATACCAACATCTTACCAGGGCCTATTGTACGAATCAAATCCAAATAACGTGATGAATATGAAATTTAATTGAAAACTATAAAGGGCTCCGCAAATGTGCATTCTTAGAAATATATTCAGACCTTTTTGCTCCAAAGAAATAACAATCTAATTTGCACAAAAAGTCATGCTTCAATCACCTTTACAGAAAACAAAGGTCCTGCCAATTTTTTGAGATCATTATTCATCATTCTGGGAAATTTTAGAAACTCAGTGACCATTTTGTATGATACATAGATTTAGAGGAATATATAAATGCTAATACTAAAATGAATATACATCTGTTTATATATATATATATACACACACGTATAAATATATATATATATAATTTATCAGTTCCCCCGGTAGAAAACTGAGGTAGGTAGATTGGCTGCAGAATTTTATGCCTGCATAAACTGGAGGTAGTAAAAATAAAAAAGGAAAAATAAAGAAAATAAAAAAATAAAGAAAATAAAACTCTTAGCTAATGTGCAGAAATCTGCAAAGGACGGGGAAATTGTTCAAATAAAGCATGGAAGATAAGGACATTGAGGTGATCAATGAACTTGACAACGGGAAGGGGTTTGAGACTGTTTATACATGGGTAGTATCCATAGAGTTACAGGAAATTAAATCCAAGGAAAATGAGTTGAAAAATGAACAGAAATTGCCAAAAAAGGAGTCGGAGAAAAAGGCATCAACTAAAGGGGACTTTGAGACCAGGGGAGAATTAGTTCGTGAGATACCGGGGTTATTAGAGTGTACTTGGGTACCAGTGGGAGTGGCCCACGGAGGAAGAGCTGGTGATGGAGAGAAGGGAGACCCTGCAGAAAGGGTGATGAGAACCTGTCCAAAAGGAGTGGTGTCCAGTAGAAAGAGGAGCAGTGCATTTCTAACAAGAGGGAACACAGAGATTGTGGGCATGGATGTCAGCTGATTAGAAATTTGACGATGGGTGGCTTTTTTTTTAGTCAGTGAAATGTGGTGTGAGATCATCAGCTAGCAGTGTTGAGAGTTGGACTCTTCAGGACAGAGGAGTGGGTAGGAAATAGTTGTCCCAGAGTGTCGGGAAGACCTAATAGGAAGATTAAGTAGGATTGCTGATGAGTGTTTAGGGCCAATTTTTTGGTGGTGGTCATGAATTTAATATGAGGTAAGTCAGTCCTTTGGTCGGTAACTTAGGAGCAGGTGTGGGAAAGGTGAGTGTTTGGGTCTAAACAGCATAATGGCTTTGTCCCGGGAGGACAATGGAAGGAGTCGTTGTATTAGTAAGTTTGGTTTCATGGAGTATTGAATCAACACTCACCAGTGGGGTTCTGGTAGAGGAATGTACAGAATACTATTAATATTATGGAAGCTCTTCTTGCAAATGTCTCTTTCTTAATCAGCACCTGACTTCTGCCCTCATCTCCCTAGCCAAGACCCAGATGTGGGATGGGGCCAGCTGGGAAGCTTCAAACAGGCAGTCATCTCTAAGGGGCTTTAAATCATTAAACTACATCAGAAATGTGGGACAAGCTAGCTCAGATTTCCACATCCTGCCCTTACACATCTGGTATCATGGATTGAATGGTAGTCCCTCAAAAGATATGCCCACCAGAAGCTATAAATGTGACCTGATTTGGAAAAATGGTCTTTGCAGATGCAATGAAGGATCTCAAGATGAGATCATCCCTGGTAAGTGTGGGACCGAAATACAATGACAAGTGACCTTATAAAGCAAGAGGAAGGGAGAACACACAGAGGAGAAGGCCATGGAGTTATGCAGCCACAAACCAAGGAACAGATGCTTGGAGCTACCAGAAGTTGGATGAGGCGAGAAAGGATTCTTCCCCAGAGCCTTTGGAGACAGCGTGGCCTTGCTGACACCTTGACTTTGGACTTCTGGCTCCCAGAATTGTGAGAAAATACATTTCGGTTGTCTTAAGCCACCAAGTTTGTGGTGATTTGTTCTGATAGCCCGAGGAAACTAATACACCTGTCAAAATGTAAATAGTTCCTGCTCCCAGTAAAATGAACAGTGTCCTCCAGTAAGTAGAAAAATAATAAAAACAATAAATCTTGCCAGTACTGACCTAGGTCTGTTGAGCATATTTGCAACACCTGGCCAGACACTGATCCTTGACCAATTGATCCTTGACCACATTGATCCTTGACCAATCAGTTGACAGTTGCATGACGACGTCGGCGGAGCCATCTGAAACTCTGAAATGGAACAGTGCGTGGCATGGAGCCGTTTTCCAAAAACCAATGATTCTTTTTTTAAAAATCTAAAATTAAAAGGCATTAATATTCCATCTGAGAACTTTGTTTTTCAGAAAACTGAAAACTCAAGGAAGAACAATTATGGAAGAAAAGAAAATGCTGTGTTAATTTTTTTTAGAAGAAATATATTAGTAAGTGATTTTGTTCTTGTTCCCCCTGTTTTGGATAAACATTCCTCGCACAAGATCTGATTCCTGTCTCAGTTTTAAATAGAAATTAAAATAGAATAATCGACTTTCTGCTGTTTCAGATAATTAATGTCAGGATGTAACAACTGAAAATTGATCGGGTGAGAGCTGTGCTCTTTTCCATGTGAAAGCGGGAAACTGGGGTTTCGCTGCTGCTGCTGCCATTAATCATGAGCACCCCACTCCGTGGCCTGGCGCCCCGACCGCGTGAACTCTGACCGTGTTATGCCAGGAGAGCAGGAGCCCCACTTAATCACTGCTTCGTCTCTCTGGCTTCCAGTGTGTAGGGGAGAAACACAAAACGGCAAATGGACGCCGAAGCTCCAATTTTGCCGTTGACAACCCTGCAGTGGAGACTATGGCTTGCATCCGAGCACACCTGGGGCATTTCACTCCTGCCTCTGAGTCTGAGATAACGGGACCCCACTGAAGAGGAGAAGGGTGACTGGGATTATCCACCCAGAGGCGAGAACGGAAGGATCAGGGAGCTGTCTGGGCTGTCAGAGCAGGGAGAGCCGGGGAACGTCCCGGTCAGCTCAGCACAGGTAGATGCACTGGGCTGGCCGGAGGGTAATAACTGAGCATGATAGATCCAGATGCAGGGAGCCCAGGCTGCTGCTTTTTCACGTGGTCATAGAGAACATACCCAACCCGCGCCTGCCCCTGCTCCCGCCTCCAGCCCCACTCACCCAACTCACTTATGGGGGCCCAGGCTGGGGGTAAAGTCTCTCCCAACATGAACTATAGGCAGGAAAAAGGTCTGTTTGTTTCAAGTTTCCAATTACTGCTACTTCTCGGACTCAACGTATTATAGGAAAATCACTCATGGGAAAGTTATAAATTTGTCTCATGGCTTAATAAGACTTAAAATTACTAAACTGTATTTACAATCATCAATGTCAAATGAGCATTTGAGTTCTCTGTGGGGACTTGTCAGTGGAGACTGTTTCTGCTGTAGAAGTAAATACGTCAGAAAAGCAAAACATTTATTTTCCAGTAACAAACAAAACCCCAGACAATAGAACATTCATTTTATCCTTAGTTAAGTAACTAATGCTATTTAGTTATGTGACAAACTGTGGAATGATAAGCGATTTCAAATGAGGTAGGGTGTTAAATTCAGCACAAGTAATAAATCCCTTAATATGAGTTCAGTGAAAGAGATATATGATTCCATTAATCACTGAAGTCGGTTTCTGGACATCGCATATCCTGGCCTGGCCCTGCCTGCTATGATGTGAGGCTCGGTCATTTCAGAGCCCACAACCCAGGGAAATGCAGGAAAGGAAAGGACATGTGAAAATAGTGGTTTAGTATTTATTATCCTCTGATACCATGTAGTTATAACATGCACCCTGCCCCATTCCTCCTGTGTTTTAGGGGCTTAAAGTGGTAATGAAAAAGTTCATTGTGATTCAGCATATGAGGTCCCTGTTCTCTGCCATCCATGTCCTTACTCTGTGTGACACTTTTATCAGTCCTTTTCTAGAGGTATTCATATCCAGTTATGTTATTAAAATCTGTCCATATAAAAGGAATTGGTTTTTGTAAACCTCAAGGTAGTAATTTACTGGATTTAATAAAATTACTCCCTTAAAACTGGAAAAACATTAGCGATTACCCTTCGTGCATTAAGAATAGACCATGGGCAAGACATTTGCGAGAATGAAAGATTAGCACTGGGTGCGGGTGACTTTGGTTGTACAGACTGTCAACTGATGTTTCTACTTCCTTTTCTTTACCGTTCCTAGTAACTCATTTTGGAGCACGTTTTAAAAAATATCATTTTTTATTAATGCTTACCGTTTGTGCGTATTTATGGGGTGCATGTGCTGTTTTGATACATTCATACAATCTGTAATGATCAAATGAGGGTGTTCAGGATATCCATCACCTCGAACGTTTATCATTTCCTTGTGTTAGGAACATTTCAGCTAATAACTATTAATATATCACGTATTTCAAAATAGCTGGAAGATAAAATTAGAAAATTGGAGCACATTTTGATGACATCCTCACCTAGTTTCTTCAAGTGAGCACGAAAGGGGGATCTTTTCTGATCGGTTATCCTCACTGAAGCAATGACATGTCTTTCCATAAAAACTACTGTGCGTTACTTGTCATCACTATGATCTGAGTGCTTTGCATTTGTTAATTTATTAATATTTAACCTTCACAATAAACCATACAAAGAAGGGTACTCTTTTTATACCCTTTTACAGATGACAACAGGAGGGTTGCAGGGATGGACACCCAGGTAGTGCAGCTCAAGCCCACGCTTCCAACCATTAGGCTACCCTCCCACCTTCTCCCACCCTCCATCCTTCTACCCTCTCTCTTCGTTTTGTTCACGAGGGTTCCTGAACTGCCTCTTCCCTTGAGTCCACTTCCCATAAAAGTTGTTGATCATTCTCAGGAAGGTTAAACGACTTGCTAAAAATCTGCACAGTAAGTGGGGCTGAACGTCAGAACCAGGAGGCCGCCTGATCCTGAATCCTACTAACTTTAATGACATCACACTACTAGATATAGCTGAAGTTTTCGACTTAGGAGAAATTGGCTCTGAAAACAAAATAGCTGGCACTAGTTCATTCCTTTCAGAAATAAAATCCAGATGGATTTAAGAATTAAATCTTGCAAATGAAACCATAAAAGTACTGGAAGAGAATTTTGGTGAATATTTATGCCGTCTCGGTGGGAGCAAGCAGCATTCTAAAAATGGTCCTAATATGGGGAAGATGGACACATTAGATTTCACAAAAATAAAAAAAAATCAGTATGTGAAAACTCTATAAATAAAAAGGAAAGCGAGCTCTGTGCAGGAAAGCAATTCTCTCTTTTTATTGATTCATTACTTTATTCATCCCCAAAATGTTGCCACTGGGGCAAAATGGAGAGTAAAAACAGATCACGTCCCCGCTGCCACGGAGTCTATAATCCAGAGGCAGACGCTGACTTACAGGTGTGCAGGTACAGGAAGAGAAGGGCTCCAGGAGACCCTGGAGACACTTTCCACGTCCTCTCCTGGTGGTTTTTTCTCTTCCTGTGGTGACTCTCAGGTGAGCCGGCCCTTCCTTCAGTCCGGTCTCTTATTTCCTGCAAGAATCTATTCATGTTTTTGGCACTTGGATGCTACGTGTCTCTAGTTTCCAGGGCCAGTGTGGATTTTCACCTTTGCTGCCGCAGTCCTTGGGGCATTCCAGTTGCGGGTAAGGAAGGAGAAGTAAGTGAGCACACTGTTTCTATCTGGAACCGGATTCTGTGTGATTTTAGCAGGGTTGCGTTCTGCGGCAGCACTGGGAAGGGAAGCTACGTCCTGTCTGGAATAGCCGATGGCCTCTTTGGGAAGGTTGAGGTGCTTGTGCTCTAACTCCAAGTTATTTCATTAGAGTCAGAGGCAACTTGGCCAGGAAAGACTAAAGAATATTTAGGCCTTAGTTCCTCCCCTCAAGGCCAAAGGGAAGGGAACAAGGAGCAGTCGGCAGAGACCAGTCACAGCAGGGAGAGGGTTTCCTTTGCTCTAACGGTGTGGGGCGCAGGATGACTTGGCCATCAGACATGCTAAATTCCCAGTGTCTGAGTGGAGAAACAAGGGACTTTAGGTGAGAGGACCCCTTAGCTGGTGGGCCTGTCGAAAGCCATCTCCCCTAAGAGAAAGAATTGTAAACATTGGCAGAAGAAGGGCTCTAATTCTTTTCCTGCTTCCAACTTGCTTAGCATCAGGCAAATTTCTCTAACCTTTGAGTGAACTAAAAAAACAGCCTAAATAGTGTCCCTCAACCGGGAGTGGATCCCACCTTCCCCATAGGACTTTGGCATTGTCTGGAGACGTTTTTTGAGAGTTACGACTCTACGGGGGCTGTCGCTACTGGCACCTAGTGGGTAGAGGCCAGGGATGCTGCTAAACATCCTACGATGCACAGAACAGCCCTCCCATCCTCCATGGCAAGGAACTATCTGTTCAAGTGTGAACAGCGCTTAGATTGAGAAATCCTGATCTAGAGATATAAACATCCTTCCAAACAATCTCTCAGAGCAAGAATGAAACAAAACAAAAAGGCATAGGGCTGCATTAGCCATATTCTTAGAGAGAAAAAGGGGTTTGGTTTTATTTCTCATATATTTTACATATAATGCTCAGATATTTCACAAATAAAAGGGGAGTTGTAGGCATTACTGGTGTGGAGCTGAGGCTGTAGCTTTCACTACAACACACGGTCAAGGCCATTTATTAGACTCTCTCTTTTTTGTGATCCCTATCTCAAAACCAAAATCAAAACTTACTTAAATATCCTTGGTGCATTCTTTGGGTATTTCCCACTTTAACTCTGCAACATTCTGCATTTTCCTACTGCGTCTTCACTGCATAGTTAATTTTAATGGGCATTTTTCATCCATTCCTCTAAAGTTTTTGTCCAAAAGTAAAAATATATCGACCTAACATAATAGTACTTTTTATTATCATCTTGAAGTTGTTTCAATTTTTATGTCTTTTATTTTTATAGCCCACTGGTTTCACTTGTTTCTGAGAATACGTTTATATGGCCTGGCCTAATTTCACAGATGCTTATAAAAGTTCCCTTTACTTGCTGTAAAAGTAATTTTGAATTATGAGCATGTGTTTTGTGAATGTTCACAGCTTCTTTATTAGGGACATCCAGATGGCCGGGAAGATACTCAGACTGGGGTCCCAAAAAGAACAGTGGCTAAATGTTTAACTCCTTTCGTGTTGACTCCTTCCCGAGAGGTGAGTTTTTTGTTGTTTTTTTTAAGATCTCTGATTCTTTATATGTTAGATGTGGTTTATCATTAAAAATTGCATGTGATTATAACTGACAGGCATAAATACTGGCTTAAGCCAGATAGAACGGCATTTTTTCACTCTTATAAAACAGGTCTGAAGACAGTCAGTCTAGGACCGACACAGTATGGTGGCTGCATACCGTCAGCTCAGACTGAAGTTCCTTGCTTTGAGGGGCTTCACCATCAATGCATGGCTCTATCTTCGAGGTCCCCTGTGGTTCAGGATGAGGGCTGGACTTCCAGCCATCACCCGCAGGAAGCAGGGGAGGACAAAAGGGTGGCCCTGCTTTTTAAGGGGCCCTCCCAGAAGTCCCATGTGATACTTCTGCTAACATCTCACGGGCTGGAATTTAGTCTCTGAGAGGGAGATCGGGAAATGCAGTTACTAATGAGAGAACAGAGACTAGAAGATGGGATATACAATTAGCAGTCTCTGTCATAAGCGTTTTCAAACTTTTTAAAGCTAGGCAAACTTTTTTTTTTTTAAAAGTCTTACTTGGGAGTTCACGAATGTTCTTTACTCTTTTTGTTTTGTGTTTTGGGAGGGTAGGTCTATAAAACTCCTCATGGCACCATTTCAAAAGTTGTCCTCTGGTGACTGTATCTTTCAAGGAATTTGTCCATTTTTCCTAAACTGATGAAGTTATTGACATAAGGTTGCCATTAATATTCCGTCATTATCCTTTTAATATCTGTAGACTCTGTTTTGATGTCACCCCTCATTTCTAACAAGAGTGCAATGCTCTCTCCCTCAGCATCCGCAAGGTTCCGGAGGATTTCCATAGAATCCTAAGGATACCGTGGGTTTGCAAATCATTAGCTAAGATGATTTCCAACGTGCTTGTAACAATTGTGGTTGTTAAATTATAGATGTCAAGAATCAGTGTTTTAATTCAATTCCCTCAATCAGAGCATCGCACTCATGAAACAGCACCCTCTCTCCCTCCAGCCCCTGCCAAGTTCGAAATTCTAAAGATGAATCGGAGTTGGGCTGAACACATAGCTGAAGAAACCTTTTCATTTATTATTTTTCTTTCCTGTTTCCTTCTTAGCGGGTATGAGCACAGTGGTGCTGGAGAAAGTTAATTGTTCTGAATTTGTCAGGTGGCGTTTGACTGTGCTGTGTTTTCTGATTTATTTGGCACATATTGTTCCCCCTAAGGCTCAAAAATAATTCTACATTTTAGAACTAAATTAAGACACTGTAGAAAGAACATGGGTGTTAAAAGCACACACCCTTATTATACTCAAACATCATTTCTGCCACTTAATAGCTGTGAGATTGTAAGCAAATTAATTTTCCTGGCTGGGCATGGTGGCTCACACCTGTAATCCTAGCACTTTGGGATGCTGAGATAGGAGGATCGCTTGAAGCCAGGAGTTTGACTCCAGCCTGAGCAACATAGTGAGACCTTGTTTCTACAAAAAATAGAAAAATTAGCTTGACATGGTGGTGCATGCCTGTAGTTCCAGGTACTCAGGAGGCTAAGGCAGGAGGATTGCTTCAGCCCAGAAGTTTGGCATTGCGGTGAGCTATGATGGTGCCATTGCACTCTAGCCTAGACAACAGAGCAAGACCCTTTCTCAAAAAAGAAAAAATACTAATCTTCCAAAAGTGTCTTTATTTATAAAATTAACAAAGATATCTTTCCTGTTGATTTTTAGGGTGAAATAAAATAATGCATTATAGAGACTCTATACGTGTCAGTTTCCTTTCACGAAGAGTACAAGTTACTTGTATCACAAGTAAGCCTTGTGTGCCTTTTTTGAAAGGGAAGAACCAGAGGAAGATGAGTCTATACAAGGAATCAGAACTATTGAGATGGCAATAGCTTGGTCTGGGAATTCTTGTCAAGGAAGGGAGGAGGCAGCCTTAATCCCACTCTTACATATAGTATGATCCTTGAATACACACACACACACAGTGTGACTACAAAGTACGAAACATCAACAGAAATGTGACAGCAAAAGAGAATTTGTACTCTGTAGAATTGTACTCCGGTTGTGATTCTAAAATTCCTTGGCTTCAGAAAGTGGCATTTGTCCGATTGAGGCTTCTTTTTGGCTCTCATAGGAAAACAGCAGGCATGGCCGCAGGCTAAACTATGAATCTTTCAAGTTTGACTTTGGCCAACCTCCTTCCTTGGGCACCACAGGAAGACCCTATAAAACACCAAGTGGGCAAAAGAAAGGTGAATAATAAAGACCACAGCAGAAATCCATCGTGTAGAAAACAGATAAACGTTATATAAAATCATTGAAACCAAAAGCTGGGGTTCTTTGCAAAAAATCAATACAATTGATAATCCTCTAGAGAGACTAGAAACAAAGAGAGAACACACAAGTTACCAATGTTAGAAATGAGAGGTGATATCAAAACAGAGTCTACAGATGTTAAAAGGATAATGAGGGAATATTAATGACAGCCTTATGTCAATGACTTCATCAGTTTAGATAAAATGGACAAATTCCTTGGAAGACACAGTCCCCAAATTTCTCTCAGGAAGAAATGAACAGAAGACAACTTTGGGAATGGTGCCATGAGGAGCTTTCTGGACCCACCCGCCAACAAAACAAGCATAACGGGAGAAAATTATTTAAAAACACCCAACTATTTAAGTCTTTGGAGATCATCATCAGGGTAGACCAAAAGTGAAGAAACATTTATTTAAGAAAATCTATGAGCTCCCAGTAAGAACAACAAAAATCTGTGGCATTTGAGCCATGACCCCCTCTTGCTCTCCATCTCTTGCACCTTTTGTGATAGAAAGTCCACTCTGTGTGGTGTGGCCAAGAAGATGGGGCTTCCGTTTCTCCAAATCAAAGGTTACGGGCATCCTCCTGGAAGGGTCAGATTGCCAGCTCAACCTGCCACCAGTTCTGTATTGTAGGGGTGAAATTGCAGACTCGAGCCGTCAAGGGTTTGGGGATCTCTTCTTCCACCCAGCCCCCGTCTGTATGGAAGAGGCTTTATCCCAGGAACAGAAGGCTTGGAATATCCTGGGGCTCTGATCACACTCACCCTAGCTTGCTCATGGGGCAGAACCCTCATAGTCTAACCACTTCTGTTTATTAGGTTCCACCTCCCAGCACTGGTTGCACTGGGAATTAAGTTTCCAACACAAGCTTTTTGGAGGATGTA
>CAUYRT010042180.1:0-13512 GCA_963574885.1 Lepilemur ruficaudatus
TCAAAAAGTCCAAAAACAATACATTTTGACATGAATGCAGAGAGATAGGAGCACTCATACACTGCTGGTGGGACTGCAAACTAGTACAACCTCTGTGGAAAGTAATATGGAGATATCTCAAAGAGCAAAAAGAACTACCATTTGATCCAGCAACCAATTACTGGGCATTTACCCAAAGGAAAAACAGACATTCCATAAAAAAGACATCTGCACTAGAATGTGTATAGCAGCACAATTCACAATTGCAAAGATGTGGAAACAACCCAAGTGCCCATCAATACATGAGTGGATTAATACAATGTGATATGTGTGTACCATGGAGTTCTACTCAGCCACAAAAACAATGGTGATATAGCACATCTTGTATTATCTTGGATAGAGTTGGAGCCCATTCTACTAAGTGAAGTATCACAAGAATTAAAAACAAGCACCACATGTACTCATCATCTAATTGGTACTAACTGATCAACACTTATTTGCACATATAGTAGTAATATTCATCGGGGGTTGAGCAGGTGGGAGGGGGAGGAGGGGATGGGTATATTTAAATATTTACAACTTACGGGTGCAGTGCACACCATCTGGGGGATGGACATGCTTAAAGCTCTGACTCAGGGTGGGGGGCAAAGGCAATTTATGTAACCTAAACTTTTGGACCCCTGTAACACACTGAAATGAAAAAAAATTCAATTAAAAAAAAAAAGATCTGCTTTGCCCTGGAAGCCCATTGTGGCTAAAATCAACAGTGCACCCTTTGTCTGGATTGTACTTCTAAAACTGTCATATTTTCAACTGCCTTGTAAGCATTTCAGATATATTTGTGTTGATTTACAGAACTGGTTTGATCATTGTTAACAAACTAATTGACTATCATAGTAACAGGTTAGATAGTCAGTTAGTGCCGTCTTATAATCAAATCAGCTCTACATGTGAGTATTTCTTGGCATTACTGTGGTCTGATCCATGAATGGTATGATCACACACATCAATCTTTTCACACCCATTCATAATGTATATGCAAGATGAAGGGAGATTCATATATGTATTTTCACTCTTTGTAATGGATAAGTCTGTATGATGTAATGTCTGTATGATGGGTAATGCACCCTATTCTCATAATATTAGGATAGAATATAAAACTTCACTGTTCTATTTAAAAAGAGAAATAATTTGATGCCCTTAATTAAAATTGTTTCCTATGCAAAACCACCAGTTTCTAGCATTAGAAAAAACAAAAGTGTGTCTGATACTCTAGCTGCTGTGTCTCAGTTATAAAAATCTCGTCTGTGATTATAATAGGATATTGATTAGTTTGGATGCCATACAAAGCTGAATTGCATTTCTTGGTGGAGCTCAAAAGGTCACTGTTTGATTACTCAATAACTTTTCAAATACAAGAAATGCTATTTAAAAGTATGCTTGAATGATTGGGCTGTGCTATAAGAGAGAAATAAGGGGAAATGATACTTTCTTCATAGAGGTAGTTAGATGTTAAATTCTTACATCATCTTTTATTTATTTATGTTTAATATTCTATAATGTTTTATATACAACATAAACCATGAAATCAAATTATAAGTACAATTTTTACATGTTATTCATGTGATATCTAAATTATGAAATATGTAAGTCACTTGTCTTTTTAGGCATTAATTGAGTTTGTCAGTGGAGCTATCTTATATTTAATACCATTTAATTTCTATGATCATAAATGTAAGGCATTTTGTATTATATTATAGCAAATATGAAAAATACAGAACTATATAAAAAAGATAATTACCCATAATTCTGATACTCTTGTTAATTTCTATTCTTTCTTATTTTTATTTATAAAAATAATACAATATCTTGTTATATATTTATTATATTTACTACAAGTTATAAAATTAGGATCCTCTTATAATTATTATTATAATAGTATTTAATGATTCTTTTCTTCCTTTATATTAACTAGGAATATATTTTTATAAATATTAAATATTATTGAAAAGTTGAATTTTAATGGCTGCATATTATTCTAAATTATGGATACATCATAATGTATTTAACCTGTTGGTTTGTGCTCATAAAAACTCCTAAATTCTCCTTTCCGTATGACCTATTGTTTGATTGTTAAGAACCTTGTATGATGAACACTAGCATCATGCTCTCTGATCCTATTATCTTCTTTTCACATTGTCACTATGTTCCTTCACTCACATCTCTGTTAGGCATTCCAGGTTCCTCTTTAACCACTGGTACCCTTACCTCCTCCTGACTCTATTTGCCTAAATAAGTAGTCACCTTTGATAGGTTGATTAACTTATATCTGATTTGGCAAAATAAAAACATCTTATTGACTCTATCACAAAGGCTGGCTAACTGTACCCTAACACATTATTGGAACTCAAAACATATTTGCTGAATACATACGTGACTGAATGGTGAGAGACAGGTCAGAGAAGGGAGAAAGTGTTTAGTGCATGTAAAGACAGTGGAGAGTTTGAAGAGTAGATCATGAATAAAGAAGAAACATGGGTGATGTAGAAATAAGGAGAACTCACAGGAGTGTGTGGAGGTAGCAGAAATAGGGTAGAACACATGAGAGTGGGGTAGAGGACCTGCGTGTCAGCAAAGAAACAGTGTGGGGATGAATTGGTACTCTCTGTAGCACAGCCGTATTCTACATCATACGCAACACAGCACAAACATTGTTAATGATGTCCTCTCTGGCCTGTGAAACCACCCATTGAGACAAAAGAGACTGCCTCCACATTAGTTATTTTATTTAGGGCATCAGTAACATACTGTACCTACTGATAGGGATCAACTGCACCTTTGAGACATTGATATAATTATATGTAGCATCTAGAATGGGAGAGGAAATGCACTTACTCTTCTGTGTGCCAGTCAGAGCCTCCTGAAGCAGTGGATTCAGGTCTAGAGTCAGATATTTAAGAAGCAAATAGGCACTGGAAGAAATGTACCCTGGAGGATGATAGCACAGTGAAGGAAATGTAAAACAGAAGCACCAAAAAAATGTGAAAAGAAAACTGGGAGAAGACATGATCCCATATTACCTAATAGGTGACTCCTTTTGAAGTCATACAAGTAGAAGAAAAGCAGACTGACTCTGTTTGACCTTAGGAAAAGAGAAATGGGGACAAAAACAAGCTTTTCAGGATGACAGATTTTGCTTTGTTCAAGGAAAACCTGCTAAGCAGTGAAAGTGTTTCAACTGTGATTGGTTAATCTTTGGGGAAGTGAGTCCTTCAACACTGAAAGTGTTTAAGTACATGTTAGTGAACAGTTGGTGGGTGTTTTGTTCTAGAGAGTCAGACATCTGCTATTTAATGGAGATAGATTATTTTTAAGGTCAGCCTTGTGATACTATAATTTTTGCAGATCTCTATCTAGATTGGGCAGAGAAAGCAAATACAAATTTGCATTTATGTGGTTGAAATCACTTTAACAGAAGTTTATATATTCAAACCATTTTAGTTTTTATGTTGTACTATCAAAAATTGTACTTTAACCTCTCATAAGAAAACTCTTATAACAACTGTAATACAGGATTTTTTTTTAAAAAAGTCACGTGTGGTTCTAATCTGAAGATATTGCATACGTTTTCTGAAGAAATGTCACTAAGTGCTAAAACACAACATTGAAAATGACCTTACCTTTGAGTCACTCATATGCCAAATGCATTTAAATTGTAAAAAGGACCTACAAAGGCTGCTTTGGAAGCACATAGAGGCAGACATAATAGAGCTCAGAGGAGGGAGGGAAAGTTTATGGTGGAACTGTCCCAGAGTTGAGTCATAAAAGCATAAATAAGGACTAGCTGAGGGACAAAGAATTAATATGTAGGGAAAGATGTTCCAGGTAGAAAGAAGAGCATGTGAAAGAGAAGCAGTAGAGAGTTAGTTTGCAGGTATCTACAAATAGGTTAGCAGAGCTAAAACTTGCATTTGAGTGAGGCGTGTGAGAGGATGGGGCCAGTTATAGGCACAGTTAGGCAAAGGAAAGCCTTTATGCTATTCTAAGAAAGTTGAATTTTGTACCACATGTACCAGGAAGTCATTGATATGAGTAAGGGAGATTTGACTTCAGTTTAAGCACTGATATTGTGTAAGGATCACAATGTATATATTTAAATGAAAGGAGAATGAAGGCAAAGAGACCCATTAGGAGGCTACTGTAATAGCTCCAAGAAAGATCTTAAGAGCCCAAGATGGGCAGTGTTAATCTGTATGGAGAAAAAGCAAAAGAATTAAAGATACTTAAATTGTAAAATCATTAATTACTAATATTGATTGGTAACATTAAGCATTAGAGAAATATAGCAGTTGATAGTGATTCCAAATTTCCTACTTACGTGACCCTGTTAGATCCACCAACTGAAATGGGGAGCATAAGATTAACAACACATTTTGGGGAAGGAATTCAATTGATTCAACTTTGGACTTATTAACTTTAATGTGCTTTGGAGCCCTTTCAATAGTTATGTCAGGCAGGCAGCTGGGTATCAAGATTTATATCCCAGGAGAATGATTCTGCTTGAAGGTATAAATCAAGTTTTATCTACATATACATAATCTAAAGCCATGAGTTTGTCCAGGGAGGAAAATAACAAACAAAAAAGAAATTGGCTACGGAAAACCAAAAGAATGCTTACGTTTAAAATGATGAGCCAAGGAGCAGAAACTCACAAGCGAATAAGGGAAAGAGTGGTGGGAAAAGTCAGCGAATCAAAAAGTCTGATATAAAATCAAGGGAATAGTTCTAAAGAGGACATAATCAACACCAGTAGGCGAAACTGACAGTCTAGCAAGATAAGAACTAAAAGCATCTGTATGAGAGTTCAGTGGTGGCCTAAAGGAGATTGGTTTACAAGGAGTAGTAGAAAGATTGCTGTGTTGAGTATTGGATGGGAAGCAAGGGATTGAGTCCTTAATTGTAGAATTCCTCCCCGCTATTCATGTTTGGGAAGTTTAAAAGCAAAAAGAACAGAGAAAGGGCATTGCAAGAAGGGATTCCAAGGTCAATGGAACAGTGGTGTTTGTATTGCTTTGCTTTTTGTTTTATTTATTTTAAATTTTTATTTTTAATTATTATGGGTACATAATATTGGTGCATATTTATAGGGTACATGTAATGTTTTGATATGGGCATACAATGTGTATTAATCCAACAGGGTAATTGGGGTATCCATCATCTCAAGCAGTTATCATTTCTTTGTGTCAGAAACAGTCCAATTCCACTTTTGTTTATTTTAAAGTATACCATAACTTATTGTTGACCATAGTCACATTTTTGTGCTATTAAATTTAAATTTAAATAGCCACAGTGGCTTTTGACTTCTATATTAGACAGCACATGTTCAAAAGACTTGGGGAAAAACAGACATGATTTGTTGTTTATTGTTTGTTTTGTTTTGTTTTTTTATTTCAAAGTATTAAGGGGGTAAAAATCTTTTGGGTTACATGGATTGCTTTTGTAATGCTTAAGTCAGAGCTACAAGAGTGCCCATCACCCAAATAGTGTTCATTGTACCTGTTAAGTAGGTTTTTGCCTCACCCCTTTGCTCCCCTCCTTCCTGCTTGATTTCTACTAAGTTTTACATTCCTCTATGCATGTATGTGCTCACTGGTTAGTTCCAGTTTAATAGCAAGTATATATGGTGTTTGTTTTTCCATTCTTATGATACTTCACTTAGGATAATGGTCTCCAGTTCCATGCAAATTACTGCAAAAAGTATTAATTTATCCTTTTTATGTCTGAATAGTACTTCATGGTATACATATACCACATTTTGTTAATCCATTCATGAATTGAGGGGCACTTGGGTTGATTCCACATCTTTGCAATTCTGAATTGTGCTGCTATAAACATTCAAGTACAGATGTCTTTTTGATATAATGACATATTTTTCCTTTGGTTAGATACCTAGTAGTGGGATTGCTGGATCAAATCACCATACTGTTTTCCATAGAGGTTGTACTAATTTGCAGTCCCACCAAGAGTGTATAAGAGTTTTTTTTTTCTCTGCATCTACACCAACATCTGTTGTTTTTAGACTTTTTAATAAAAACCATTCTAACAGAGGTCAAGTAATACCTCATTGTTTTTTTAATTTGCATTTCCCTGATGATTAGTGACACTAAGCATTTTCTCATATGGTTATTGGCCATTTGTCTATCTTCTTTTGCAAAACTTCTATTCATGTCTTTGGCTTACTTTTTAATGGGGTTGTTTTTCCTTTTCTTGCTTATTTCCTTGAGTTCTTTGTAGATTCTGGATATTAGCCCTTTATTGGATGTATAGCTTGCGAGTATTTTCTCCCTTTCTGTAGGTTGCCTATTGGCTGTGTTGATTATTTCTAAGCTGTACAAAAGTCTTTTAGCTTAATCAAATCCCATTTGTTTTTGTTGTTACTGTGATTGCCATTAGAGTCTTAGTCAAATTCTTTGCCTAGGTTGATATATAGAAGAGTTTTTCCTACATTTTCCCTTAGAATCCTTATGGTTTCATGCCTTCTATTTAAGTCTTTTATACATCTTGAATTAATTTACCATAGAAATACAAAACATCATCCACGAATGCTATGAAAATCTCTATACACATAAACAGGAAAACATAGAGAAAATTGACAAATTCCTGGAAATATGCAACCTCCTGAGACTCAATCAGAAAGAAATAGAACTCCTGAACAGACCAATAATGAACAATGAAATTGAAGCAGTAATAAAAAACCTTTCAACAACAACAAAAAATCCCCAGACCAGATGGATTCACAACCAAATTCTACCAGACATACAAAGAAAAACTGGTATCCACACTACAGAAATTATTCCATGGCATAGAGAAGGAGGGAATGCTTCCCAACTCATTCTATGAAGTCAGTATCGTCTTGATACCAAAGCCAGGAAAGAACACGACAAAAAGAAAACTACAGACCAATATCCCTTATAAATATAGATGCAAAAATCCTCAATAAAATACTAGCACATCAAAAAAATAATCCACTATGACCAAGTGGGCTTCATCCCAGGGATGCAAGGATGGTTCTACATATGTAAATCAATAAATATGATTCACCACACAAACAAAAACAAAAACAAAGGCTATATAATCATCTCCAATAGATGCAGAAAAAGCATTGAACTAAATCTGGCACCCTTTCATGATAAAAACCCTCAACAAGCTAGGCATAAAAGGAACATATCTTAAAATTATAAAAGCCATATATGACAAATCCACAGCCAACATAATGCTGAATAGAGAAAAGTTGAAAACATTCTACCTAACAATTGGAACAAGACAAGGATGCTGTCATCACTTCTATTCAACATAGTGCTGGAAGTCCTAGCCAGAGCAATCAGGTAAGGAAAAGAAAGAAAGTGTATCAGGAAATGGGAGGTCTAAATATTTTTGTTCACTGACCACATGATCTTGTGTCTAGAGAACCCCAAATACTCCACCAAGAGACTCCTGGAATTGATAAATAAATTCAGAAAAGTCTCAGGTTACAAAATCAATGTACACAAATCAGTGGCATTTCTATATGCCAATAACAGTCAAGCTGAGAGTTAAACTAAGCAAAGACTCAATACCATTCACAATAGCTACACAGAATATACAATACCTAGGAATATACTCATCCAAGGAGGTGAAAGATCTCTACAAGAAGAACTATGAAACACTGAAGAAAGAAATCGAAGAGGACACAAACAAATGGAGAAACATATCTTGCTCATAGGTCAGTAGAATCAACATTGTTAAAATGTCCATACTACCCAAAATGATTTACAAATTCAATGCAATCCCCATCAAAATACCAATGTCATATTTCACAGATCTAGAAAAATTAATTCTACACTTCATTTGGAACCAGAACAGAGCCCGAGTAGCCACAGCAATCCTAAGTAAAAGGAGAAAATCTGGAGACATCACATTACCAGACTTCAAACTAAACTATAAGGCTATAGTAACCAAAACAGCATGGTATTGCTATAAAAATAGAGACATAGACTAATGGAACAGAATAGAGAACCCAGATATAAAACCATCCACCCACAGCCAACTAATCTTTGACAAAGCATACAACAACGCATGCTGGGGAAATGAAGGTCTATTCAATAAATGGTGCTGAAAAAACTGGATAGCCATGTGCAGAAGAATGAAACAGGACCCCTATCTGTTTTTGTTTTAGAGTGGGAAGTATTTCAGCCTCTCTGTAGATCCTAAAGAATAAGATCTAGCAGAGAAGGAAGTTTAAAGGCAATAAAGAGATGTGTGACCTAGCATAGAGAAGGTGACATTGGTTTTGAAGAGGAGCAGGGAGACCACACCTTTTCAACTCCTGAGCTCTACACTTTAATCCAATCTACTTCCTCACTACAGGTAGATGTGTGTGTGTGTGTGTGTGTGTGTGTGTGTGTGTGTGTGTGTGTGTGTGTTGATAAAGTACTTTTTTTCTTTGCCAATTATCTGGTACTGAACAGAGTTTAGTTTCATTACTTAGCTAAATTTTTAGTTGTAAATTTTCAGATTCAGATTTTTTAAATCTTATTTTTTTTCTTTAAAGTAAAACATTAAGAACCCTAAAGATACATTCCATCTTTTCTTAAGTCTAAATTTTTTTTTTATCTCCCTTATCAAATTCCTGAGCTTTGTCCTTTTTACTTCTAGAGAGACGAAGCTGCAAAAACAGATTTCTTCCAGGATTAATTATATAATAAATGTGAGTGGTTCATATACAATAAACATGTACAAAGGCAAGAATAGCAAAGAAAGTTAATCAGAAAAACCTATTGCAGTTGAGGGACTCCTTACTAATTTTACTAAAAACATATACAGTAAGGACAGAATGCTGAGTTTATAATCAAAAACGAGAATATTCTCCAAAATTGGCATCAAAATAGAAGTTTTATGAAAATCAAGAGTAAAGGGCTCTATGTAGAAATCCGTATGAGGAATGAAACAGATCCTGGACTTCTGCAATAAGGACTCCTTCATTATGTCTTTTAAATAATATTTTTGATTATGTAAGTATTATGTGAATTTACTTTCATAATAGCTTTCAATTTACAAACAGCCCCATCAATTCATGTGTATACTCAAACTCATTACAAACCAATGCATTTCATCCCCTATTTAGTTTTTACTAAGTCCTTTCAGGTTATGTCATTAGACTGATATAATGATTTTCTCCATATAATGAAACAGTGGCCTATGATTTTCTATTACTATTTCTCCTTTCTTTATATTTGTATCTAACTCTTTTTATTAATATCCTTTGACTAGAAGAATCCAGTAGTTTGGCAGAATTTCTTTTTAAATAGTTACAAATATTTTAAACCATTTGTATCATTAGATAACCCTACAAAATGGCATATATTTTTTATTTCTTGTACATATGTGGGATTTAGTTTGCCCTAGAAGAAAATATGGGTACCTGTGAGGGAAGACTCCAACCAATATGAGATGAAAATATCCAACTGAATCCTCACATCTTAAGGTGCTCTGTTGTCTTCCTAACTGACACAAACTTGTCACCAGATGTGTTCTTCTAAATTGACTATAAACATTGATTCTTTTTGTCAGAACCAAGACACTATCCTAGTCACATCTGAATAAAGATGTTTTGCAAATAAATTGATGAGGAAGAGACTGCACAACATGATAAATATGTTATAATAGAAACTATTTCATTTTATGTATTTATGTAATTGAGATAATGCTTCAATTGGGACAATTCCTTTCCTTTTAGTTTAATTAAACATTTTCAAAATATCCTTTACTAAAACACTACTAACTTTTCCTGAGCAAACACAGCAATTTGCACATACTTTTGTTGTTGCACTATCATAATATATAATTAATAATGTTCACAAATTTATATTTTCATCTGGACCATGAACTCCTCAGGAACAAGAGTTGTGTTAATTCATAGTTGACTATTCAAGTAAGTGGATAATTTTTAACTACTGCCTCTCCACCTCTTTAGGATTCCAGACAAGACTAGAAAACATGCAATTCTGAGAGCTGAGAACAGGTAAGGTTATGGAATGACCAGCAACATACAGAGAGAAAATGAGCCAGAGTGCAAGGGTCTCCATGCTCAAGGAGAAATGGGAGTTAAATTCACATCCATTTGTCCATTGCAAAGGGCAAGTGTGGAGCCCTTCAATAACAGGGGTTGCAACAAGAGGCCCCAAATCAGGAAAGTACGACAAGACAAATGGTGATATGCAGGGGGCAGTTGAAGGAAGAGAGTCAAGAAATTTGAATGTCTATAATGTCAGGGCACTTGGGGGTTAATTTGCATGTTATTATTAATATATTGAGTGGAAACAGGGGAATCACACACACACAGTAAAGTGCTGTCCCCAAGGAAGCTATGATTCCTTGCTTATGTTAAGACACATAAGACCAATTGTCACAACTTATGGGGCCTTTGATGATGCTATTCATTGTCTTATCCAAGTCTAGCTTTACTAATGATGATGTTTGTAATAATGGCAGTGATCACAACATATGCCTGTTTGCCCAAAATGCCATAGAAAATTATATATGCACCTGGTAGTGTTCAACAATGATTTGGAGGGAAGTGCCTCTTCGATAATAAGAGACGAGTACATAGTTACTGATTTGACTTGAAAAATAAGATCGCGTTAACAAACACATCCATTACAGGAGCAGGCAAAATATTTCCCAAGATGCACATAGAGGCAGCACCTTTATTGGTCTGAGGCACTAGGAGGCAGCCAGAGAACTACTGTTACTCTCCCAGTCACTTCCATAGGAAGGCTAAACAGTATTCTGTGAGCTATTCTGGTTGATTTATTACAAGTTTTATGGAGAAAATGGTGGGAATTCAGGAACTGTTTGAATAATGAGTAGGAGAGTTTGTAGAACAAGGGGGCATCCCACACAGAGAAGCACAGAAAGCGGGGTAAGAATGGGGGAAACAGACTAAAGAGCTCACCTGAAAGGAGTGAAGAAGATGCACAGGAGAATAGGCTATTTTGTACAAAGTTTAAATGCTGTAAGATGTTTTTATTGTACCAAGGAAATAGATAACGTATAGCCGACAGCTGACTGCAGCTGTTTATGATTAGCATTGCACTCGGCTCCCATTGTCCTGGATTCTGTTCCGCTCTAAATAAACCTGGATTGTTTTAGTTCTCATCAGCATCATACAACTTGCTCATATTGAGGCGCTTATTAGGCTGCGTAGATAGATGTTACTTCTAGATCTTTCATCTTCTGAGCCA
This sequence comes from Lepilemur ruficaudatus, assembly GCA_963574885.1. Taxonomy (NCBI): domain Eukaryota; kingdom Metazoa; phylum Chordata; class Mammalia; order Primates; family Lepilemuridae; genus Lepilemur; species Lepilemur ruficaudatus. Next base: position 11,262 of record CAUYRT010042180.1, read on the forward strand.
TTTGCACAGTGTGAGGATCTGATGTTCCCTAACTAGGTAATGGGATTACTATTTTTTGAAATGGTCCCTTTGGGACAATCCTTATGCAGTTTCCTGTTTCCTGTCAGGATGGTTTAACCTATACGATGCAAAGAAGGGTTGCAGGAAGTTTAAATATTTAAAAGTAAAGCTAGTTTGAGCTGCATAAAGTAATTGCTACCTGCAGCAGAGAAAGCATCAGAAATGCTTGGTTTTTTAACTGAGAAATCCTGGAAAAGCTGGCTTTTGTCACCATCTTGTATCATTTTAAATGCCTTCCAAGTGGATGCAGTTTATAAAGTCTTGGGAAACATAGTGTTCGTGTATGGAGAGGACTCAGCGAGGCTTCCCATCCTCCTCTTGTTTGCTGGGCCTGGCTTTGCCATATTTTTGCAGGACTTTAATAAGCAGGGAATTATTCACAATTAATGATAGCCAATCGCTACAGTGGGGAATATACACTTATAAAATTATGACAAATAGCCACACACCATGTGATCAGAGTATACAAATTACACCATAAGCAGAAAGTAGTTATGCTTGATTGGAGCAATTAAATGTTTTCTTTTAAAAAAACTCCAGTGAGAATATTTTAGAAAATGGTTTTTTAATCATCTGTAGAACTGTTAAAATTATTGTCTCATAATAGTTTTAAAGTACGCCATGTTTAGAATTAACAGTAATCCCTCTGCATAGCCATGGGATTCTCCCCCCAGAAACCTGTTTACTTGAAACTTATTTTTAATCACAGACTTAACATCACATCATTCTCATTCTGAATGAAATGACAGTAATTTTCTAGGACCATAAAATGAGACGTTTACCTTCCACGAATGAGCAAGAACTGCCCACTCTACACAGTCAAATTAGGGAAAAGGCAATCCTAAACAAATTCACCTGTCACCTTGCAGCTGGACTTCCCCACCAGATCAGAACTTGGCTGGAGTTTGGGGGGAAATTTTAAGGCGCTCCTAGAGGGAGCCTTGATTACTAGAGACAGGAAGCTGAGGAAGCTGCTTGGGTCCATTTGAGAACGGGTAGTGGAAACTGGGCACTCTGTGAGGAAAGGCGGCTAGTGAACAGAAGATATTCCAATTGGCTTCTGTGCTTTTCTTTGTTTGAGGGGATCTGGGGAGAAGAAAGGAGAGGAAGAGCTAAGGCTGTTAACAGGTGGGAGCAATGGGGCACCTGTAGTCTCACCAGGACCCAGGAACAAAGTCCGACCTCTACTGAGACCAGACCACCTCCTCTTTTCTGCACAGCTTTACAACTTAGGAAAGCGTTGGGAACCTGCCTGAATGGATTCTATGGCGCTTCAGGAATGTCAGGGGACACGGAGGAGCAGAACATACTTAGGCAAGAGTGCATGCCCGGGAAGGACCTAGTAAGAGAAGGGGGAACACACCGACAGGGCGCAGTCTGGGTTCTGACCCCAGATGTGCTGGTCCCCAGGACTTCCAGACACAAGGATCAGGACTGAGTACCTTCCTCAAGAGTTAGAGGTATACAGCCAGCAATGTTAACCTAAATAATGTCAGCAACATCTTATTCACAGCCACAGGCTGATCAGCTCTGATAATATTGCTTTTTCTCAGTATTATAAATTAAAATTTGGAAACTTTTAATAACAATACATTTTTTTTTTCTGGTAGAGCCCCAAGGTCTCCCTGAAGACACTGAATGCAGAAACTTGCCTTTCGAATGCATTCATGTGCCAGAGGCATGTTTTAGAACTTTGGCCACAATGGCCAAATACCTCCTGAAATACCCAGTTTAGAAAATTATCTAATAGGTGTTGTATTCTTTTTGAGGATTTACTAAGTGAAAAGCACTGTGTTTTACATGTACTAACACATTTAATCTCTGCAACATTTGTTTTTACAATAGCTTTCAAAGTAAGAAAACTAAGGCTCAGAGAGATAAAATAAGTTGGTGATAATAAAAAAAAAAATCAAATACTGAATAGCACCTAGTTCTACCTGATTCTAAATACCAAATCGGTAATGTGAAGGTACTTTTTTATAGCTGGATATAATGGTGTTATTTATTATTTATTTTTTGAGACAGAGTCTCACTTTGTTGCCCAGGCTAGAGTGCCATGGCATCAGCCTAGCTCACAGCAACCTCAAACTCCTGGGGTCAAGCAATCCTTCTGCCTCAGCATCCCGAGTAGCTGGGACTACAGGCATGCACCACCATGCCCGGCTAATATTTTCTATATATTTTTAGTTGG
>CAUYRT010042181.1:0-23476 GCA_963574885.1 Lepilemur ruficaudatus
TAAACCCAGAGAACAAAAGAAGCAAAGTAAAGTGAATTATATTTAAAACGAAGAAAAGCTAAGATCATTTTAGTGGTTAAAGTCTCCAATAAAAATTATAAAAAATAAATAATTATGAAACAAGCCAAGTTTTAGAGATAGAAAAACAAGAACAACAATAGAATATAATCTTGAAGAGACATGATCCACAAAGAAAAAAAAAATTGAAGAAAATACAGGCGAGTAGCATTAAAGAAGAAACCAGTATAGTAGGATTCCAGTTAACTGAAGTAGAAGCACAGAGCCCAGATCCAATTTCTTTCTTCTACTTCTGTGTTCAGACTGTGTGTGTCATGGGGAAGGAAAGAGAGAGAAGTCTGTCAGTCAATCAATGGTTAAGTGAGCCCACTGTGTATAGATGCTACTGAGGAAATGTAAGCAGTGTTAGGGTATCGTCACTGCTACCAAGGAGGTAACAATTTGTTTGGGGAATTTATGTGTACACAAATAATACAATCCCAGGCAGACTCTGAAAGAGTCTCCACAAATTTCTCTGGGAGGCAGAAGTAGAGTCGTTTCTACCTAGATCATCAGAAGCATTCAAGGAGAAGCTAAGATATGAGCTGGACCCCAAAGAACGGTAGAAGGTGGAGACAGCCCAGGTTGGGGTGGGCATATGATGAGAAGAGAGATGAGGTTCAGGAGGTGGTGAATATGCCAGTTGGGCTGGAAGAGTTCTCTGGGTGTCAGTAGAGGGACGAAAAGTCATAATAGATAAGTTGTGATTGGATCATGATGTGTCTGATCAATCCATAGAGAGATGAAGTTCTGATTAAAATGAAAAATAACCTCCTGTGTAGCCAATCAAGATCAATTCTCATGTTCTGTATCTCTGTTCTCTTACTGGTGAGCATTTTTCTGGTTTCTTTGTGTCTGCATGCTTGGAGAAGGGAGCCTTTTATATCTAAAGGTGCCAAATCTTGAAAAATATCACTTAGGGTTTCTCCCGAATTTAATTTAACTATGAAGTTTAGCTATGGCACAAACATCGTATAAATTTAAAACACTAAATAAACCTGTGTTTGTGAGGGCAGATTAAAGCTTCTCCCTTTGTAATTCTCCATTTCAGGTTGGCAAAATCATCAAAGAAGCTGCGGGGAAAAGCAATCTGAAGAGGGTGACCCTGGAGCTTGGCGGGAAGAGCCCTTGCATTGTGTTTGCTGATGCGGACTGTGAGTATGAGCCACTTTAACTTTTCACCCTTCGTTCTTTGTGGTGTGTGATAATGCCATTCAGTGAACTTGAATTTTACAAAACGGTTTGCTTCTAACATCAAAGTATAGGCAATTAATCAGAGTCCAGAATTATTCTTGAAAATCTCTTAAATCATCCTAAACTTATAAAATACCGATAAGTTTAACACAGACACAATTTCTTCCTGGTTTGGAATAGATTTCTATTTCCTCACCCTAACTCCAGATAACATAAATGTTTGGTATTTAGCTGCCATGATGTAGTTTTTAAAATTCCAGATCCTTGTTAGTGTCATATTAAGTGTAATGAGATACCCCAGAGACATGTTGCCCTGAGACCAAATGGGAGACAACAGTTTCACACTTGCCATCCCCTTCTCTTTGGGTCAAATGCTCATTAAATGAAATGGCCAGGAGAAAATCACACCTACTATTTAAATAATTTATCTTCTTTTTGCTAGCAAGTATAATTGAGTTTACATATAAAACTACAATTATGATGAGATTCCACTGTATCATATTCTAAGTTTATTCTGATTATATTACCAAGTAGAATTCCAAAATTACTTCCTAAATAGAAGTTAATTAGCAGAAATAGATGGTCAAACATTCCTTTAACTCTTTCTTTCGCAGCTACATTATGTATTTGAGGCTGTAAACACAGATGCTTCATGGAATTGGCCTATGTTGCTATTGTCATCTTCACTGAAGTTTTTGGAACATACTACCTTATTAAACATTCTATAAACATGACAATATTCCTAATTTTTGTCGACCTTTCTGTAAACTGCTCCCACTACAACTTAAGCAGGTGTGATTAGTTTACAAAATAAATAAAACACCCAATTTCTATAATGTTCAGTTGCATCTTCAGCATTTAGAAAATTAAAATGCAAAGAAAATTTTATTCTTGTTTAGGCTCTACTAAGGAAGCAACCTATTTCTTTCTTTTAAGGTGCATTCTACTATGTAAAATAAATGGGTAAGAAAAATTTATAGGCATATATGAAATAATATGATATGCTTTAGATAGATTTTGAAAATGTCTTTGCTAGAATAAGGTCATAGGGTGGGTGAGTATTAGTAGTTTTTGCGGGGTTTTTTTTTAGTTTTCCCACCCCTAAATATCACTTTTCCTCTTGATCAGGATATTTAAGAATATTTTGAGATTATTTAATACAGTAGACATTTCAGATTTTCTTTAATTAAAATATGAGGCCTAAAAGATTCACAGTCATCTAATTACAAACGGAGATATTCATAAAAACATCTGCAACGAGATTTGATCTTACGATCAAATCCACATTCTTGATAATGTCCATGTTAAAGTTCTAATGATAACCACTATTTTTTTCAGATTCTACTATTTGTTCCTATTATTTCCATGGTAAATAAAGGATCAGAAATATTAATTTGTCACCAGGCTGTTAAGAGGTAGACTGTATTTGAGCCCATGTCTGACTATATAACTCCTAACTTTTCTTTATCATATTGCCTCTAAGAAATACATATATAAAATATATAATCTTTAGAAAATATCTCTTCTTTAATGTGAATGTCTTCCTTGCAGTGGACAATGCCGTTGAATCTGCACACCACGGGTTATTCTACCACCAGGGCCAGTGTTGTGTAGCCGCATCCAGGCTTTTTGTGGAAGAATCAATTTATGATGAGTTTGTTCGGAGGAGTGTAGAGCGGGCTAAGAAGTACGTTCTTGGAAATCCTCTGACTCCAGGAGTAAATCAAGGCCCTCAGGTGAGTATACAATAGAAGGGATAGCATTTTCAGGGGACAAGAATAAAGTATTTTCTTCAGGCCTAGATTTCATTGAATAAGATTACTTCCCACCTATGTGTCTTCCCAGGTAAAAATACTGTTCCATTTTAGTGATTTAAAAAAAATCAATACCTAACAATAAAGAAATCATTCTGTTTTGTGCTGCCCCGTTGTTTTACTGCCTAGAACAGTGCGAGAGTCATGCTGGAAATTAAAGACATGAGGGAAATTAACAAATGCTGAGAAGTTCTTGCTCTCCTCAATCTGCACACCTCTTGATTACTACATACACTTCTCTGCCCACTTTCAAGTTCTACTTTCCTATGATTTCTTCCTCTGCATCAATCCTCCATCTCAGCTGCCATCCCACAGACATATCGCATCCCTAAATCCTCTGCAAAGTCTTCAGTTACTCAGACCCTCTAATGGTAGCATGAGTGTCCTAAAAGGTCTGAGTTTCTGGGTTTGTGGCCAACTTCTCATTCTAGTTATTAAAGCTCAATTATTCCCCTAGGGCTCTTAGTTTTCTTTGAACCATTATCAGTAAAAGCGTCCCTCTCTTTACCCAAAGGTCACCTTTCCCTCTTCCTTGCACAGTTCTCTGTTCATTGTCTGTTATTCAAGCTCCTACACTTTGGTTCTGAATTTCCTCCTGCCCTTTAGGGTTTTGCTCTAAAGCAGTGATTCTCAACTAGGAGCAATTTTGCTTGCCTCCCCAGGGGATAATTGTCAATGTCTGGAGGCATTTCAAGTTATCACGACTTCAGTGAGGAGGGGTAGTTCTACTGGCATTTAGTGAGTAGAGGCCAGAAATGCTGCTAAACATCTTACAGTGTCCAAGAGAGCCCTGAAACAAAATTATCTGGCCCAAATGCCAATAGGACTGCTGCTGAGAAATCCTGCTCTAGAGTCTAGACATTAAGTTTAGAGGCTTTATTCTTTACACTAAAGGTTATACATTGTTCCATGCTGTTGATTTGAAACCAAACACTATTCTTAACTCCTTCACTAAGCCAGAAATAAATTCAATGAACTAAAATTTAGTGAGCCCTGCTATCAGCTAAACTCTGAGATTAGGTTCCTGGCAATGCCAAAAGGAATAAGAATGACATGATCCCTGACCTCATGGAGTGTACATTCTAAGTAAGTTAGAAGAGTATCTTGAACTCTTCCTGCTTACCTCAAGATAACCAAGTAGAAGAATCTTAGAGCTTGGACAATACCAAATATTGACACCTAAAATCTGTAAAATAACTTAATTGTCAAATTAATAAATTGTTTGATATTGATCCCATTATATTTTGCATTTGTTTTTGAGTTTATTGAGTACATAAAAGTAGTTGCCAATTTTTATCATATTTGGTAACTTTTCAAATGGATGCCAAGAAATATATTTAATTCAATATGACCTGGCCACCTGTTCCATAAAAGAATGACATTCTAAGTTTTCTCTTGTGATGATTACTCTCTCTAAATATCTATGTATCTATCTATCTAAAAATAAAGCATTTTTGCCATTTGATTGACAGATAGATGACAGAGAGACGATAGATGGATAGATCTGAAGAGAAGAGAGAAAAGAATATCTAAGATACCTAATATTGAACATTGGTCAGGCAAGAATTTCTTCCATTAGGATTCTGCACAATTCAACCAGGGCTCAAAAATTAGGCTGGAATATACCTCATTATTTTTAAGAGAAAGGAGTTAAAATAGACTTTTAAAAATTCCTGTTCATAGGATTTTAAAGTAAACCTATGATCTGATTAATATAAGACTATATAATTCCTATAAATGAAGAGATTTTGATCACAGGTTGCCGTGAGCAAGTAGGATAAGTAGGCATGCTGCAACTTAGAAAAACAAGACTAAAAATCCCCCAAGCTTCTTTACTTTTGAAAATATTGATCTGTTGTTATTAACAAGAGCTTATGGAAAAGGTACACTCATTCAAGAAGCTTTAGTCTGTTGCCTCATCCACTGGTGGCTGAGTGAACTGAGGCTTTTTAAATATAATTATAGAATCTTTCTCATTAAATGTAAAAACAAAACAATTACAGAGAAAAGAATTGCCAAAGAGGTTTGTTTTGGGAAAAAAATTTTTAGAAGTTTTCTTAAATTTTGAAGATTACAAACAAAATATTTGGCGGTGGAACAGTTGCAATATATATAATGTATGTGTATTTTGTATATTTGTATTATATGTGTGTTCATATATGTATATTTTTCTTAATTTGCAAAGTGATTTTCCTATTTGACTTCATAGACAAAAATGTGCATTTCCATAAAAATTTGGAAAAATTGGTCCTTTAATTTGAAAATTATATCCACATAAACTGTGTTAATATTGTCAGCAGAACAGCATCTTGTTGGAGTGTGGAAAGATAGGCTTTTGAGTTAAAAGAATTTAAAATTTACCTTTCATGAGACTGAATTTAAAATCTACCTTTCATGAGACTCTATTTCTTCATCTGTAAAATAGGGATGGTAGGACCAAGCTTGTGGGATCATTCTTCAGGGAAATGAGATAATCCACATAATTCATCAGAGGGTTGAGTTTACTGTATCTGCTCAAGTCTCTGTTAAGTAAATATTTCGTGTTTCTATTTTCATAGTATGGTGATGATTATCATACAGATCAATGACTTCTTTACTCTCATTGCTCTTGTTTGATCTACGGTTTCTAAATAATTTCAATTATGTGTCAGTATCTTTTCTGAATTTGTCTTTTTCTTCGACTCATCAAGCCTAAGGAATCAAAGAATTTGCACATTCAAACACTGAAAATGTGTACTCTGAGACCATTACAACAATATCATTGATACCAATCATTTCCTAGACTAGCCATGAACCATGGGCCCTCATACAGTAAAGAGCCCCCACTACTCCTAGCATGGAGCTGTGCCTGAGGTCCAGAAAGGAGGCTAAGTTCACATAAGGTCAAGAAGAAGGTTTATATTTATGCTGAATGAAAGTTACCCAAACCAAACTGCGTGTGTCCGTAAGTGTAGCTGAAATTTTCTGTCACTAAACCCAAGCTCCAGCACAGTGTTCTCAATCTTTCCTGTGTATCTGATTCGCCCAAGGATTCAGTAGGTCTGGGGTGGGTTCCGAGAAGCACATTTTGCTACCAAGTGATGCAGAGCTGCTGGCTGTAGGACCACATCAGTAGCAAGCTCTGAAATATGAAGTCCTGTAGTTTTAGAAGTTAGTGACCAGCTAAGTTTTCCAACAAACAAATCCTTTCAGCCTCTTTCTGCAGTACATATGCAGGGATTGGATTGTCACCAGGTGTCCACTCTGCTCACAGACAGGCAAACATCATGACTTGGGAAACATATCTTGAAAGAAAAACCAAAAAATCATGTTGAGGGCATAGTCAGATCAATATCTTGGAATAGGACAGAGAAGCTTTACAGGGAGATACATGGATCCTTGAGTATTTACTGAAACACTAGAATATCTTAACCAAGCAGAGTTTCTCTAACACTACCTCCTTAGTCTGACTGTATTCGATTTAAATGTCTCTTCTTCTTAAACCCACACTACAACTTCCTTAATCTGTGAGAAATGAAGGAAGGTTTTCTTTTTGAAATATTCTATTAAATATGGTTCACTAAAGAGCTTTGAACAACATTGCATCAAACATTGTGCCAAATTTTAGAAGATAGTTTCTGGTTTCAAATAGCACTTAATCTATGAGTAGTTAAATATGAGACCTGGGGCCTGGAAGATTTGCAGAGCCAAAGAAGAGGATAAAGAACACTTTTTAAGTAATGAGAAGAGACAGGTTAAACTGGAAAGAAACTCTACCCCCAACCTTAACTTCTAGATCTCCTGTTTTACCTTTAATCCTTAACCCCCTCCACGCCTGAGACAGGCAGTTTTACCAGTGATTTGGAGACTGAGAGTTACCCAATCATTCAACCTCCCAATGCAAGAATTGAAACAATATGTAACCTCCCAATGCCAGAGCATGGAGAAGAGGAATGTGTTTCTGGTGTTCACAACCAGAACTCTGGACTCATTTTTTTCTTATGAAAATATTATTTAAAAGACCATTCAAGTTTTGTAATACTTGTCATATATTTAGATGTGGCCCATTTAATGAAACATGATGGTCACAATCAGGAGAGGACAGACATTGGAATCAAACTTGAATCACGGGATGCCTGAACTTCAGTCAGAATGTGATAGCCAAGGGCATGGACCAGCCCAGAGGGGACAGTTCAGGAATGGGGAGATCCAAACATAGGCACAGGAGTCTTCTAAGACAAATCTAAAGGCATGTGCTTTCCAACTGCCATACCTACTTAAACCCAGTGTCAAAGTTCTCTTCGTCTCCGTTCACTCGTTTTACTTCAGGTGGAACTACAGTTTCCAGGTAAATGTGTTAGATTATCAACAGGCATTTCTTCCAGAGTGAATAAATGACAATTGTGTGAAATATTTGCAGTGCTGAGATGCTTTTTGTACGTAACTGAAATACAAATGTTTATCTTTAAGGGTTCTTGTCTAAAACATGAAAACAAAATCTACCCAAAGAATGAATCTGAGCCTCTGTTAGCTGTTTTGAGTCAATGTTTGATTTTATAACAGTATCTTAGCATTTTGAAACTCTCATTAACAGGCCCAGCAATGTGTTATCTTTACAGTGTCTACTTTTTTTTTTTTGTCTTTTCATGTGATATTTTTCAAACAGATTGACAAGGAACAACATGATAAAATACTTGATCTCATTGAGAGTGGGAAGAAAGAAGGGGCCAAACTGGAATGTGGCGGAGGCCCATGGGGAAATAAAGGCTACTTTATCCAGCCCACAGTTTTCTCTAATGTTACGGATGACATGCGCATCGCCAAGGAGGAGGTAAATGGGTTCATTCTGTCCTGTTGTTGCCTTGCTTTGTCTGCATGTGTGTATACAGAGTGTCCCTTTAGGATTCTCACCTCTTTGAACATCTTTCAAAATAAACGCTACTCTTTATTTCTCATAAGGTTTATTTGTGATCAAGACTAAAAGTAGTTAGGAATCCACTGGGCCAGCCAAAAATTTTCAGCCAAACAAATCAGGATGCTGAGCAATTTCTAGGTGCTTCCTTCACAGCTTCCTTCACAAACTAATAGAAAAAAATCCTGTGATTTGTGACAACAGAAATGAACCTGGAGGACACTGTGCTAAGTGACACATGCCAGGCACAGAAAGACAAATGCAGCATGATCTCAATTATAAGTGGAAACCTAAAAAGGTGAAATCCATAGACGCAGAGAGTGGAATTGTGGTCACCGGGGGTTTGTGAGACTGGAGTGTGAGGGTGGGAGATGTTGGTCAAGTACACAAAAGTTCAGTTAGCTAGAAGGAATAAGTTCAAGAGACTATAATTAATAACATATTGTATACTTCAAAATTATGAAGAGAGTAGATTTTAAGTGTTCTTAGCACACACACAAAAAAATAAGTACTTATGTTCTACCTGCTGGTTCCATATTTTCCCTGTGGACTTTTTCTACATAACAGCCATCTATATATTTGAAAATAGCATTCATCCTGATATCATTCCTCACCATCTGTGTGCTATTAGCCCTATATTTTTTAGCTGTTAGATTTCTTAATTTTGTACATTGTAGTTAAATATTTGCTGACTGTATATGTATGTGTATATATATACATATAATGTGTAAATAAATGAACACACATATATGTGTAGATATACATTTATATACATATATATGTACATGCTCACCAAATATTTAACTGCAATATACAAAATCAGGCAGAAAAATTAGAGCTGTTGTTCTTGCATGTCTTGATTAATACCCGATAAAAAGGACTAGGGAAAAGATCTTCAGTCAAGGAAACATTTATTGTATTCCTACAATATTCATAGTAGAACAGCTAGCTTGCTGCTTCAAAGTCGGAGCCTGGAGCCATGTGCTATGTTCAATTAAAATTATGTAAAATCTGAACACATTTATTGCAGCAGCTGCTATATGTCTGCTTCCTAGGTTACAATGTCATGATTAGATTTGCAACCTTAGGAAATATGTACTCAGTCTCTATTGACTGGCAACCCCCACCCCTCTAACATTTAAAGCAGTGGAGAACATCAGAAAACCATTTGTTACTTCTGATTTTTACCTCCCCTCATTCATGTTTCCCAGAAAATTCTGGTAACACTCGGCGGAATGCCCACTTTTATTTAATTTTAATAAATGTCTTACAGAAATATAATATAGGAGCTTAATTTTTAAGAGAAATTTCAGTTGTGTTTTTGCCACCTGGGGCTGAAATACAGAATGACTTGAGTTTGGGCTACATTACATGGAGAGTGTAGTAAAAGTAAGAGTAGTTTAGGCTAAAATAAGCAAATTATGATTTTTAGTTTTTTTCAGCAACTATAGCCATTGCCAATGAACTCAAGCTTTGATTGGTACAGAGTGGTTCAGGATTTAAGCTCTTGCAATAATGAACCATTCTGTGTAGTATATGTAAATTATGTAAGATTTGGCTACAGAGCAGAATCTGAACAAAAATTCATGTTGTTTTACCAAGTTTGACTGATTATGAAAATATCTAAGTATAGTAAAATAGCTAATATTTCAACCAGTGGTATACTAGCATTGAAAAGACAATTACTATTATCAATCATTGCCTATTCGTTTATCTAGAAGAGCAAACATTGCTTTCATGAGCTCACTGTTATATGTAGTAAGTTGGAAGGTGAAGAAAATTAGGGAGAAAATTTTAAATGGCCCTAAATGAAAAAGAAGTTCTGAAGTTAATGATTTGATGCACAATCATAAGTTCTTGGAAGCTTCAGTCCAACATGTAGAAAATGAACATTGCCTTAATTATTTGTGCCCTATCTTGTTCTAAAGAGAACTTAACACATGACCATTACTTACTCTCACCTACCATTTCTGCAACTACCTGTTTGGATTCTTACATATAGGTTTGAGAATAGAAGCAAAATCTTAATCAATTTAGGATAGTTTGTAAAAAAAAAAAAAAATGCAGTATCATATGAAATATTTAGTTTTAATCTATCATTTTGATTTATTTAATCCATTTCTTGTGGTATAGATATTTGGACCAGTGCAGCAGATCATGAAGTTTAAATCTTTAGATGACCTGATCAAGAGAGCAAACAATACTCACTATGGGTTATCAGCAGGTATCTTTACCAAAGACCTGGATAAAGCCATAACAGTGTCTTCTGCTCTGCAGGCTGGGACAGTGTGGTAAGTCAAACCTTAGTAATGCAGCTTTCTCAGTGCTAACCACGTTAACAGGTTACCTTAAACCTTTTTAGACTTGGATTTTTCATTTGGAAATACATGGCTTGCTAGAAAAGCAGTTGCTGCCTTAAAATACAAAACAAAACAAACAAACAAAAAAACCTGCTATATTTTAAGAACTCACATGGAAGGGTATTTTCTTTAACTCTTTCCAGCCTGAAATTGCTTACTCAAAATATTTTATTGCTGTTTGATTAATACAATATAATATTGCTAAGTAATTTCTAGACACTTGGCACTATGCTATAATGCAAAGGACATAAAAGAAAAGTTCTGTTTTCATCAAGTTTAATTAGATTAAAGGTATTTATCTGGTACCCTAATACATACAAACACTTAATTTTTATATCACCTTCTTACTCTGGGATTATTAGAGATGTCTTGAAGTTCTTTATTTAGAAGAACTCATTGAGCTTTGAGGAGCCTGTCATTCTGATTTTTGATCTAGTTTATACCTCTGATGTTTATACATTAGCTTAGATGTTATAAATGCTAATGCTGTTTCTCTCAACCTGTTGCATCCCCTGCCCAGCCCCCAGTTCCTGGTCAGTTCTTGGCCATTTGTTCCCCTCGAACCTCACTTTGTCCCCTCAGTCCTGACACAGCCCAAGATTATTTTCCTTCCCACTACTAAATCACATATACTCCAGTTAAAAAAAAAAAAAAAAGATTTTTGAAAAAGTATTTATCCTTAAGAGAAAATCCTTGCTCCTCTTGAGCACTCTAGAATCTTTTCTCTTAGCCAAAGAGAGAGTCATCATTTACTAAATGTTCACTCTATGTTAGGCACTGCACTGTGGTCTTACGTTCATTATTACATTTTACTTTGCAACTATTACATTGTTATCTCAAATTTATCAATGAATAAACTGAAGCTTAGTGATGTTAAGTAATTAATCGAGATCACACAATAAATAACAGAGCTATAGTCACACTTATTTCAGACTCTAAAGCTGTGGTTCTAAACCCTTCATTAGAATCATCTGGGGGCTTCCAAAATATATAAACTGATTTGAAGTAGAGGAGAATGTGTATCAATACACCAATTATGTCAATGCTATGGTTTGAATGTCTCCTCTGAAATTCTTGTTGAAATTTACTTGCCACTGTAACAGTATTAAGAAGTGGGGCCTAATGGAGGGCTTAGATGATGAAGGCAAATTAATGCCATTATCAAGGCAGCAGATTAGTTATAGTGAGAGAGGGTTGTTATAAAGTGAGTACAGCCACTTATGCTTTGCTCTCTTGCATGCACTTTTTTGCTTTCCATCATGGGATGTCACAGCATGAAGGCCTTTGCAGGAAGCCAGTGCCATCCTCTTGGACTTCCCAACCTCTCGAACCATGAGACAAATATGTCTCTATTGTTTATAAATTACCCAATCTGTAGTATGCAATTATAGCAACAGAAAACAGACTAAAACAATCTCACTGATTGAGTTTGGGCATAGATCTTTTATTTAAAGTGTATTTTTAAAAGTGATTCTAATTTGCAACCAGAACTAAGGACTACTACTTAAAAGCCTCATTCCTTCTGTAATGAGATGTTTTCTTTCCAGCACCTCTAAATAGAACTGAGGAAATTCTTTTGACATAGTATGGCTAGTGATCCTGTAGAATTTGCCTATGACTGATAAAAATATTAATAAAATTCAGCATTACTATTGTACATATGTATATTAGCTCAATTTTCTACAGACATACACTATGTACCAAGTACTACAACAAGCACATTCTACACCTCATTTTCTGTGTGCCCTGAAACAACCCTATTAAATAGTAGCATCTCCACTTTACACTTGAGGAACACATGCTTAGAGAGGATCAAAGATACTTTGAACCCACAGTTTTCACTAAATGATTATGCCTCAGTCCTCCATTAATTTATACTCAAATAGTTTTATTACCAATGTAGAATCAAAACAGAAAACTTATCTTCTGCATTTTTTAGGACAAGTTTCAGGTTTTTGATTTTGAAAAACAGAATGTGTCTTAGGAATTCCCAGTCAGGAATTTCTGTACAATTAAAACAGAGGGGACCATATTTTTATTGCTATATATCCTAGAGCATAATAATATTGTGGCATTGCCCCATCCTAACAGCTGCTTGGTGTTTTTAGGAATTGAATTCCAGAATTGCTGGGATTTTACCCACAATTTCAAAGCAGGTGTGTGGTTTTACAATTTAAATGGGTATTAAACAAAGCTTAGGCAAGCTGCCTTTTAAAAGTGTAAATTTATTAAAGGAACTATTACTCCAGGGTGGGAGACATGGATAATAACTCTGTGGTCTGGTAAGAATCTAAAATGCTGAGAATTGAGATAGTAAGTGTTTTAACTGAGAAAAGATTTAATCTTTCGATTAAAGTAATGACTAAACTCTTCCAAATTTAATGCAATTAGTCTGAAAGCTACACTGTTGTCCACCTTTTATAATAGCATCAGGGAGAGAAAAATATTTAGAAAGACATTGTTTTCTCCTTTAAAAAACATTTTTTTTTTCTTTTGTGGGTAATGAGAATCATGTAGGTAATTAGATTTTTCTCTTAACTTTGGCCACCAGTAAATTTAAAGCTAAACAAATTGTTCATGGCCTACATAACTGTGTTCTAATTTCCCCCCATCTTGATATTTTATCATAATTATTTCTTGAATTCTAATTATTCACATTTTTATAGTTACATTTATTTATACAAGCATATTTAAATACTTTATGAGACATGACAGGGAATAAACAGATTGATAATTAAGTCCAACTCCTGCCAAGGCCTCTGTTTAAGTAATTTATTGAACCAATTAATGGGGAAAAAATGAACTGAGTAATATGATACATATTGCAATTGCAAAAGAAAATTGAATCTAGCCCATTAAGTACCCAAACCTCAAGAGAACTGCAAAATATATTGAATATAGGTAGTAAGTCCAGTCTTCGGCAAACCATATCCTTCCTCCTATGGCATGTTAGCTATTCTATAATTCTAACTTTTGTAATTTTAACTAAGGCTTCTCAGGGACTGCCAAAATGGCTATGCACATATGCATACATACATTTTTGTACCATTTTCTTTGTTTCTAGGTGGTATATATCCATATATGTCCATATTCTAATTTATAGTGTTACTTTTTTGTTGCAATGAGTATGTTTTATTGAAATTGAGTTCTTAAGAAGCTTTCCAAATTTCTAAAATTGCCAAATAAAAGTTATTTTGTATGTTAAGTTTCATCTATAATAACTTCTTTTCAGGGTGAACTGCTACAGCATGCTGTCTGCCCAGTGCCCCTTTGGCGGCTTCAAGATGTCTGGAAATGGACGAGAACTGTAAGAATAACTTTTTATTGATATACTTATTTCATAAAAATGGTTTTTACTCCTAGGGAATTAACACACAATTGCCACCTTAAGTAAAACCTACTTCTGTTCTTTCCTGGAGAATTTATACCACCCAATACCTTATTAAATGTTGGCTGTCCCCCAGAAGTGCAGAAAGGTGCTGGCAGAAGGGAAATAAATTTATTAAGCTCCTACTATTCATAAGGGTCTGTATTAAGCACTTCACAGTGTGACTGAAATATTTCTTGATTTTAGAATTGATTGCTGTGTATATGAATGAAATCCATGTGGGAAACATCTCCAGAAAGGAGGTGAAAACATAGAGTGGTGATTGTAATAAGTGTGCAAATATAAGAACACTCCAGTTATTTGAATATGCCCCTAAATAAGTAAATCAGGTGCCTTATCTCAGAAAACATCAGCGTAAAAGGAATGATTCTCATTTGTTGAAATATTATTGATGTAGATTCTAAAATTTTAAATTACCTGAATAAGTTATTTTTGGAACTAAAATATAAACCTGAGGGAAATTGGAATAAGAAAAACATGTTTTATAGTAGTGAATAGATTGAGAATATTTATATATAAATGTATTTATGAGCCTTCAGTTGCTTTTGAAACTGGGAAACTTTTTATAATAATGTTCACATACATATGTAAACACAGAAAGTAGCAGCAAGATGTTTGGTAAGTTTATTCAAGAAATTTCAACCATTTTATTTCCTTAAATTTTCTTGCATTTACCAATAATTTAAAAATTCATGAAGAATAAACATAAATCATATGTAATCCTTGTGGAATGAAACATAGTAAAGCTGACCATTTGGTAAATAGCGAGTAAAAATAAGTCTTTCTCAGTTTCTAAGGGTCATGAATGCATGAAATGGCCGTATACTTTGTCATTTTTCTTATTGAATCAGCAAAGTTACAGTGAAACAAATATTTTGGGGGAGCCAGTGAAATGGAGGAATGATAGAATGATCCGTCAACTTTCTCAACATGTGTTCGTTAGTACTTGCTACGGATAAGGTCCTAGGGACATGACACTGTGTTCCATCCTCTACATGACTGTGGTGGCAGGAGGAATATGTAAAAATATGTGCAAAGTAACCTGCACACACTAGATTGAGACTCCATACTTCACAGAGGCAGAGAAGGAGTTAAAGTACATCGCAAAATATTGAAGGACAGGAAATCTGGACCCCACAAGACTTTAGCATTTAGGATGGCATCTCTCTAATTGTCATTAATTTCCTCTGTCACACAAAGTCAAGGGTTGTGGGTGCAGATTAAGAAGTCCTGAAGCCAAGAAAATTGTCTGAGATTTTACTTGTAGAGTAGTGAAGAGCCATGGATATATTTAGAATGTTTTGAGGAGATACTGGCAAAAGATCAACCCATAAACAGTACAAGGCATATCTGAGAAGACGTAATTTGCGTCTGACCGTGTATTTAAATCCTGACATCACTTGCTAGCCATGCTACCGCTTGAAGTTGTCTAACTTCTGACCCTCCATTCCTCATACTTCAAATGGAGTTGTTACCTTTCCTCTAAGATGGTTATGACATAATGAATGTCCAATCCCTAACTTTGTAACTGTCACAAACTGGAAACTCAACAAATGGTTTCTTCTTCCCTAGTTTCTTCTCTTTATAATATCTATTACTGGAGAATCCCTTGGCAGAACTAATTATTTTGTACAAAAACCTGGAACAAAGGATAGATGACTCTGAAGGTCACTTAGTTCATTGCTGGCCCAGCTACCTAACACATTTTCCTGGGAACAGTGAAGATAAAATAATCAAAAAGGATGAAACAAGTAGATAAAACTCATAAATTCTGTTGAATACATACTTTAAGGTTGAGATGTAAGGGAATCAAATAAGAGAAGGATTGCAAATAGAAATCAACCATCAATAACTTCCTAAGTATCTGGAACATAGGTATATGTAATTTTCTTCTTTAAAATACAAAGGAGAAAGTTATGCTGTATTTTTTTTACTTCAAAAATTCCAGCTGAGAATGCTACTGTTCAAGTCCAAAGTTGATGAACTTAATAAATGAGTCATTTGCTGCAAGATAGTTCAAGAGAATGACTCAAGTGATAGCCTCAAATGACCCTCAAGAGCTAAATCATAATCTGTCTTCCAAGGTAGAAAGGCAGAATTGATCAATTGGGAACAGAGTCCTCAAAGAGCCCAAATGGTGGTCTACAGACCCCGGTGAGTTTGATGGTGACACAGAATGCACCAGCCTTGATTTTACGTCTCCAATAGTGGGTTGGCACTGAATGGGTTAAAGGGTAAATTCCTCCTTTATGTAATTGCATCATTCTCAGGTTAACATAGGTCTTTGAGACATTGCTAGCATGCCAGTTTAAACTTAATTGGCTCTCAGCACCTCACCTCACAAGATACTTCTTTCCTCCTCTCCCATAGGAAAGGAACAAGGACGTGTTTTAAACTACTGGGCTTAGAGCAAGAACTCAAATGAATATTTTTTGCTAGATATTTGCCTAGTCAGTTCAGCAAATATTTCCTCTGTGCCTGATTCATTAATGCCAGTCTCAATCCTGGATACAGAAGGGAAGAAACAGGTGTGACTTGTTACTAGTATCTTTTTCTTACAGTGTGGACCCTGGATGAGAAGCGTGGGTATCATTGGAAGTTTACTAGAAATGCAGTGTCAGGCCTCACTTCAGACATACTGAATCAGAATCAGTCTTTGAATATCGTCCTAGATGATTTGTACATTGAAGCTGTTATTATAGAAGTACAGAGCTAGTGACTCACAGACTTAGTAAGAAAAAGAGAAATGTGAACAGACGTCTTTGTGTTACATCATAGATACAGCATAGGTATAAGAATCCTAAGGAGCGGGGCCTGTCCCAGCTTGAGCAGGACACTAATCACACTTATTACTCTCTTGAGAGCTTCAGGTGCCATGTGACCCAAAATACAATGGAAAGCCTATTGGCTAAAATCATGGGTTGATTTATCTAACTCTGGGAGATAAAATACTATCTTTTAATGGGTTTCAGACAACTGAGGCTAAACCCTTTAATTACTTTGAAGAACATGCTCATTGAAGCTTTTAAAAGGTATTTGCAGAAGCTTAATTGCCCAAGAAAATAATCAGTGTAAGACTATTAGGTTACCCAGGAGAAAATGATGTCTCCAACATACCTGTCTATATCACAAGAAGGGAGGGGTAGAAAAGGATCAAGATCTTATTTTTCTGTAAGACTACATGTGCATGAGTGCTGTCATTTTAAGAATATTTTTCTATGCATGTAATTTGATCCTCTTGTCAGAACAATACAGAGTATAACTGAGCCCCAGTGCCTTTAGTTATCTCTTCAACAAAGGGTAAATCACAGTCAGTGTCTAAAACTGGTAGGAGGTCCCCGTAAACTTGATAACAAGACAGCAGGGTCCAAATGGACTGACTTGTGTTAATTCCTGATCTTTTGGGTTGGACTTAAGAGTTATATAAGCAAATGATAGAGGACAGAGGAGGTTATATAAAGGGGGGAAACCAACAACTGCAAAAAGCCCAAGAGCCTGAATTTAGTCCAATCTAACCTTGTCCTCCTCCTAAAAAGAAAACAATCAAAAAAAAAAAAAAAGGAAACTTTAACAATAAAGGTCAGGTTTTATTTTACCAAGAATCAAAAGATATTGCTAAAGCTACAGCTGTAAAATATTTTGTTTCAAGCCATATTAGGGCCCCTTAGAATGAAAATTTTACTCCCTCATCCTTCTGTGCCAATTCTGTGCACTGGGTAAATGCAGTTCCACTTTAGTCTACAGTTTTGTTGTACTACTCACTTTTCAGTGATTATATATTACTACCTCTCTTCTTTTATTATATCTATCTTAAGATGAAGCTAAACTAGAAATGACAAAATTCTTGTTGGATTATATTGTCTTTTGAGTAGTTAGAGCTTTTAAAATCAAGTAGAATAATGTCAAAAATGGACAATTTCTGTGAAAATCAACTTAGAGTACATGATTATTTAAAATGAAAGAAATTTTAAAAACATTTTCCCCACAAGAGAATTTATGTAAGACCAGACAATTTTGTTTGGCTAGCTACTATATGAAATGCTCTGGACACAGAAAATATTTTCCATTGTTCCTAGCCAGATAAGCAAGAACTAACTTGTACCAGTCACGGAGTATAGTATATTTGCACTCTTCTAAATGGTGTTTCTGGATATTTTTTTCCCTCTCTCTAGGGGAGAATATGGTCTCCACGAATATACAGAAGTCAAGACAGTCACAGTGAAAATTTCTCAGAAGAACTCATAAAGAAACTACAAGAGTGGAGAGAAATTCTTCAATGGCTAAGCATCTCCTGTAGTCACTAGCAGAGTGGGTTTTCAGTACAAAATTGTTCTTTTTGTGATTTGCTTAAAACGTAAGCTAATCGTATGAGTGTTAATATTATCCATAGAAAACTTGACATGTAGCTTATTCTGAGTCATTTGCCTTCTGATATGTGACCCCAAGTCCTATCCTAAATACAAAGGATGCATTTGGATGCCAAATCTCTGAAGCTCTGTCATAGTCATGTGCTTTTCTTTGTAGCTACTTGTCCAGGATAATCATTTCATAGAAGAGGACCAGTTGTCATTTAGCTTCTTTCTCTTAATGACTCCTGGAAGTGCTTAACATACATGTTAACTGCAGAGTAAGTTGTTCTGTTCCCAGTAGTTATGAAGTCCTTGAAGTATCTTGAAATGTTTCCTAGCTCTATGTCTGCTTGTCAAATGAAGTAATGCCTGAAATACTTAGCTGTAAACTGAATATGAAGCTTAATAAAAACAACCTTGCATGACTCTTGTTCAGTTTGAATTTTTTTTAAGTAGAAGTTTTGGATATGGTGATTTACTCTTCTTATCACTCAAAAACAGTATTAAATTGAGCATAAAGATACATTTAAAATAAAAGTCTAATGCACCCATTCTCACATGGGTAAAGAAACATTTTACTTTCGGGAGGAATTCTTGATATCAATAGTGCAGATTTGAGATAAATGGCATTAGTCCTTCAGCAAGCATTTATTGAGTTCCTACAAAGTTCTGAGCTGGGCACTCGTTAGGTGTTGTGGAAAAATGGTCCCTCATCTAAAGGTGCTTTAATTTAAAGGCAAAAAATGACAATGAATAAAAAATGAAGAAGGGGGCATAAAACAGAAGTGAGGACTCTGGAGACCATAAGAGTGCAATAACGTGACAAATGTGTAGTGATGAAGTCTGAGAGAATTGGGAATGGCCTCATGAAGAAAATCTGACTGAATGTGAACCTTAATGATGAGCGGATTTGCAGGGACTTAGAGGGAAAGAGGTTCTACAACATAATCTCTCAGGGCGTGTTCCATTGCAAAACAATTTGGAGAAATTCTATGCAATATGTTTTCCTCTCGAAGTTTCAAATTGCCCATTGGCAGCATATTCTAAGACCAGATTCTGAGAAATTCTGAAACCTGTTTTGTTTTATAATAATACAGTTTTTTTCTCAAATTTATTTTAGCAGAGATCTTGCCTTCCCCTACTCTCTCTTAACATCAATTATCATTGAGAAATCCATGCTGGAAGATGCTGTTTCCTGCAATGAGGGAGCACTTAGGTTTCTAAGGAGAGATCTGGGATCAAAAGGGAGCAGCTGGAAAAATGGCCTCCGTGTAAAACTACACCATGATTACACACTGCCGCTCTCGGAGCAAAGAGTGGCTGTTTGTGTTCTCATTCTCCTGTTGTGCTCCCATGTAGGAACTGCTTTAGGCTCAGGTAAAAATCAAGTGACTATTTGCATGTTACTGTACATATTGTAAAACGTTCTTAGTTCAGCAACTTAGGAAAACATTTTTTTCAAATTCAAATTTTATATAAATAATTGTTCATCTTTTTATATTAACAGATACTGCAGTGACACTATTGTTTAGACATGCTACTAGCTGCCACAGTCAAGTTTAACGATGCAAGAATAAATGAAACTCATTAGCTTCTTAGACTTATAACAATTTCAATTCCAATTTTAAGAGTTTCTCAACCTTGTGTGGGCCTATAAGATGTGCAATTTCAACTCCTTTGTAAAATGTGGGACATAATTATTTGAAAACTGTAGGAACCAAAGTCTTGGGGCAGAACTGAAAGGTTTGTCAACATTAAAATGGGAAAATATCCAAATACGGAGAAGGGTTGTGTTTTCCTAAAACAAGACAGTGCCTACATTTTTAAAAGACGTGTTAAAAACCATGTGTAAATTAATTAATAGCTAGAGAAGTTAATACTGTAATGGCATCCCACCAGAACATTTTTTAAATGTATAACAAAGAGGGCTGAGCACAGAACAAGACAAAAGCCAGAAGCAAGTTTAAATATTTGAAAATCAAATCTTCATTGTATAAATAAGACATTACAGGATTAAACAGAAAATATCTGTTTTATATTGGCTTGTCCTGACCTTCTAGACATTATTTGTATTCCATTATTTGTCTTAAGGCCACACTGGCAATAATTCTTAAAATCTTGAAAAGTTAAAGGGTATCTTATTAATTGGCCCATGTGCTACAGGAAATACAGGTCAGGAATTTTATCATGAAGAATTCACTTTTGCAGTTATAAATATCTAACTGTCCTCATGTCCACATGGCAAGAAGTATTTTGAGCTCCAGGAAAACCAAACTGTGTGACAGAAGTTGGAATTCACTGTTCAGGCAGAGATGTCAGATTTCAGATAGGCATTTTCAAATGTCTAGTCAACAGGGTTTTTGGTCTTTTTTCCTTTTTTGGTTCTTTTATTAGAATACATATTTCTGGCTTTATTTTGAAACAGACAAGAAGAAATGAGCGGGGATGTTTTTCTTAAATTTTTGTAACCAACTCAAAATAGAGCAGAATCAAGGTAGGGAATTTTAGCCATTTCTTCATATAACTTCACATAATTTGGGAGGAAGTGATGAACTCAAAAGGCCTTTTCCCTTAGTGATGCAAGTAACATTTTGAGTATCTCATTTCACTGGGACATTTGAAGTGCAATTGCACATGTGTAACGTCAACTAGACACCTATGTTCAGGTGGCATTCTCAGAGTATGCCATTAAATAACCAGGTTGCATTTTTACATAAAACACAAATTTCCCATTAGAGTTGCATTTGCTAGTTTACCCTGGGATTTTTTTTTTTTTTAATGTTCCCTGAAGACATGTTTGAGCCTTCCTATTCTGATGGTGAAAGGACATGTAGGAAAGAGAATTGGAGATGATAGCTAAATTTTCTGGATACCAAAATCAATGACTGCCAGGACGGTGTGAAAGCTTTCTGTTGTAGCACATGAGGACTGTGACATCCTGGAAGATAATGCCCTGAGTAAGACACAAATGAGGGAGAATAACCCAATTATCACTCTGACATTCTGTGGAGGAGTAGAGATGGCATCTCTCTGAACACAAGGCCACAGGATTCTCTGTAGGTGTCAAACAAATCTAGACCATGTCTCTGAACTGGCTCTTAGATTCTGGGTGGAGGGTTTAGCCCAGAGAAAAATAGTCACATCCATAAACATGTAGGATAACTCCCAATTCACTAGAAAGTCAACTTTATCACCTCATGAAATATCTGTGCCAAAGATATAGCAATGCTTTTTGAACATTAATGCCGTGTGCTGAATACTTTCGCAAGAATTTAGCCTTTTAAACATAGACATCCCTGAGTTTTATAAAAATATTTGTAGGCTGCCATGGTGCTACTTTGAAGTGATTTCACTAAAGTTTTGGGATTTTTTGTTTGTTTTTGTCAAGTTATTTCTTTAAAGATTCATCAGGCCTAGAAAAATATACTAAATATGAAAACACAAAACTAATTTGGCTGGCAACTGATTTTCTTTTAACATTATACATTAAAATAATTGCAAACTTTTAGAGGAGCTGCCAAACAGTGTAAAGAATTCCCATATATCCTTTATACAATGATTTAAAAATATTTTTCATTATTGACTTTATCAGTCCCATTGTATATATAGATATGTTTTTTAAATACATATAAAAATAATTTTCAGACATAATGCCATTTTACCCCAAAATACTTCAGTATGGTTTTCTAGGAATAAGGTCATTCTTTCACAAAACCACAGCACAATTATCTAATTCAGGAAATTTAACACTGACAAAATACTAGTATCTAATACACTATCTGTTTATAATTTGTTCTAATTGTCCCACCAATGTCCTTTATGACATTTTTCCTCATTATCCAAAAACTAGTCAAGGATCTCGTGTTACATTTAGTTATTGCAGTTTCCTTTTGTTATAATATCCCTTAATAATGGGGATATGACTTTGCAAGCACACGTGATAATCAGTCAAGCTGGTTAGCACTGTGTTGTCTGGGAGGGAACCTAGGGGACATACCAAACTCGGAGCCTTACTGAGTTGACAAGAACCAGCCAAAAGGGAGTCGATGGTTTTAAAGAATAAATACTTCACTTCAATATATTGTTATTAATTACCATTATCCATGATAAACCAGATGAGACTCCGTAAGTTAAAAATATGTGCCTTCTGCCTTGGACAGCTGTGAGGAAAAGTTGTTATGTTCCCTTGAAGATATTAGTGTCTGGTCTCTGTGTATATTATTACAATATTGCCCTTTGTCATATCATTTCCTACCTTTCTTATTTGAATATTTTTCTTAATAACAAACAGGTTGCCTACATTTTGATGACATCTGGGGAGTTAATATCAACTAGTTATAAATCAGTCACATAGAAACATTTTAAATAACTTTCAAAGTATAATTACACTAGAAAGATCTTAACATTTAGAGTCAAATAGTTACTAAATTCTGATTCCACTGTGAACCAGTGGCATGGTCATAGGTCAATTATTAAACGTTTCTCATATAGTCTTATATAGTAATCATTCAGCAGATAATGGTGGCTGTTGATATTTGGGAAGAAATATAATGTTTTACATAATCACCAGGGCCTTTGGAGCCCAGAAATCTGTCTTCAAATCCTTGTTCTCACTGGCCTTGAAAGTTGGGACAAAGTATCCAATCTTCCTAAATTTCAGTTTCTGTATCTGTAAAAAGAAGTTAATAATAGTGCCTATCTAACTGGGTTATTCTACTAAATGAAATAATGTTTGTAAAATGTTTAACAGGGTTCCTAGGTTATAACAAGTGCCCAGTACACATTACTGACCTACTTAACAAATGTCTTGGCACAAATAATTATTTCAACACAAACAATAAGGTGTTTTATAGACACCAAGGTTTTCCTCTTGACCTTGACTTTGTATCTTCTTCCTACATGCTGCTTCTCTCAGTCTTCCTTTGTCTCAGGTGTTAGGCTAATCTCAGTCAGGACCCCATGGACCTCATAATTGTGCTGATTTGCCCATCCCTTCCATCCCTTTCTTTCTTTTTAAATCATTCCCTTCAGATAAAGGTTAAAATTCACCATCAAAGAAAGAACAGGGTGGAGAAGAATGTGAGACAAAAACTTGGCTTAGAGTTGAGGTTAGAAATTTAAATACGTCTAATACCAAAGCAGGGTTAGTTCTAATTAAATGAGCACACCTGCCTTTCACCCAGAGTTACCAGTCATCACAATGAATCTTTACACTAACAGTCAGGGACAGCGGGACTAAGGGAACAGCAAACAGAAGAAGCTGGTGTCAAATGCAGCATAGGAAGCCACAATGATGTTGGTCACCCGATGATTGATTCAGAGACTCAGCCCACATGAATTCAATGGGAAGGATTAGTGGACAGAAAATCCCAATGCTCAGTCATCCAACATTCATGTAACCACAAGATGTCAGAACTAGAAAA
>CAUYRT010042182.1:0-35473 GCA_963574885.1 Lepilemur ruficaudatus
TTCAGCACAGTAGCATATTGAGTGTGGGGGATCAGAAGGAGGAGGATCGTTTTAATTTAGGATCTTTAAAATGGAGAGCAACCCTTCATGATTAGGAGAGACACAAGATGGACATAAAGGTTATATTATTTATAGGCCCTGGGGGTACACACATGGAGGTCAGGGAATGTGTCGAAAGAGAGTAAGAGAGATCCATGGACCAATTCCTTTATTGTTGTCCATAGCATTATTCAAACAGGTTTCCTGCAGGGAGTTTTAATTGGTGGGTTGAAAGTGAGCAGGCATGAGTTCCAGGAGGTCACGCTGTGACTGAGTGGCAGTCATTGTGGCATATCTGCACAGTCCATGTGAGGGTTGGCAAGGCCAGTCAATAGGCTGCATCTGGCTGTCCCATAGGGAGGTAGTCACCAGGGAGCAGTCGTATGAGGCAGATATCTAGATCAATCACATTGAGGAACTGGGAAGGCAGGTAGAACTAGAAGCTGTAGAACTAGAAACCTTGTCAAGGGTGACTGAGCCCTGTTTCTGGTGTGAAAATCCAACTTACGTTCAAAATGGATGCTGAGGCAACATGAAATTAGAAGCATTCAGTACAAGGAGTCAGGATGTCTAGAATTCTCATGTAGAAAAAGTGAAGAGTGATCCCATTCATTGACAAAGGAAGTGCAAAACAGATCAGTTTATCATTATATTTTTTGGAAAAGGGAAGCTTAAAGAAAATGAATTGCGCTTTGGAGACGCTGAGGTTCAGATGCCCAAGAGACTTTTATTTATTCATTTAGTAAACCTATAGCAAGCCATCTCTGTGATGACTGAAGGCCATTTATTTTAGGGACACCAAGTTCTATCTCCTCAGGGAGTCCCAGACCAACACCTTTTATATTTTGGATAATATCAGTGATCTTGATGATCTCTCCAAGTCAATAATAAAGTCTGAACTGTTTATTGTGTTTAAATAAGGCTAGAGCTAGTCAAACATGTTTCCATAAAAATGATTAAACTAAAACACATTTTATTGCTTAGGTAGCATCAATTTAACACATCATATTGAGTTGAAGTAGCATGATGAAATGAAAAAAGGTAGGTTTTAAGCCAGACACAATTTAATTAGAATATGAGCTCTGTAATTTACTTGCTGTGTATCTTTGGGCAAGTAATGTAAGTAATGCAATTTCTCTGAATCTCAGTTTACTATTTTGTATATGAAGATAACAATTTATATGTTTAATGTTCCTGACATAATGCTGAGAATGTAGCAGAGGTTCAATGGGGTTAAAACAACATTAAAAACCCTCTCTTAAAATAATTTTTTGAGTTGGAAATAATTTTTAGTATTGAAAATCAGTTCAATGATTGAAACATGTGTACTAATCTTTGGCTAAGGAATCCATTCTTTGGTTTTCTGATTGTGACACACATATTAACATTTTTGTGTGACCTCATCAAGCCTCAATAGTCCATTTCCCATAATATCGAGATAAACAGATTGCTTTTTTGATAATTTTTTTTTCTAAAAAATGATTACAGCTCAGCCAAATGCGTTTCAACTATCAAATGGAATAAATTTTCTGGAGGAACAACATTCTTGGTCTCTTACACTTAGTTTGCTAATTGATGACAATTTTTGTTGGCATTTCTATAAATTAGGTAAGTTTGGAGATGTGCTACTTGTTTTTTTTTTTTTTTCTATCATTAACTTGTCCAGTCCATGGGACCCGTAAAGGTTTTGAGATTAATTTTTCTAGATGAGACAGGTACAAGAGCCCCAAGTTTCTATTAGATGCTTCAATGTCATCAAAAAGTACTCTAATTTACTACAGTCTGCACAGCTGGTGTCTTTTATGACCTACTAACGGAGTGTGACACTTAAATATATGAGTGACACTCTACTAATTGAATTATATATTTTTACCATCAATACACGCTCTTAAAGTAAGATGTGTGACTTATAAATGAGATTATTTAGAAACATTAAAATGAACAAGTAATATTCTAATGGAAGCTTTATTTGGTTGCAAGAAACAGAAACAGTAAAAATTACTACAAGATAAATGGAAGTTTCTTATAAACTGTGCTGGTATCTGGGACCCAGAATGAAAACTCCTAAATGTCTAGGCCCCACTAACACTGGAAATGGAAAGTTGCAACTAAAGCAAATTTCTCCATCTCTTTTTGTCCTATGGCAATTTGTGGTCACTCTTCAGTGACATCTCTGCTTCTTCCTGTGGATCTTGTCTCTTCCCTCTCTGTGTAGACCAGCATTTTCTTCTTTTCTTATCCTGAATGTGGCCCATCTCTTCACCTTCATTCCACACAGCCCTCAGTCATAGCATGCCCTACCACTTGAATTAATTCTTCCTTATAACTGGCATTAACTTCTCAGATCCGTATTCTTAGCATCATTATATGACTAGACTAGCTGATCTTTCTTTTCAGTGAGGTCTCACAAGTCTCAAGATGCTGGCCAGTCAATGGTTGGCTGGGGTTGGATCAATCCACCCCTGGTCCAATGTACTACATTGCCATAGAGGTGGCATTGTATAGGCTGATGTTTATGCAGCGGGAGTTACCAGTGCGACATGAAATGATAGCCATATTGTTTGCAAATAGAGTCAAGTAGAAAAATAGGACCAACTCATACCCATTCCAAATGTACTGTGATTCGTTCCTCTGTTATCTTTCCGTAATATAGAAGAAGGAAAGGAACTAATCTGCACAACTTCTGACATTTAGGAGATTACCTTGAAGTAACCGCAGCCTCCAGTTACACTATCAGGCAAGCTATCTCAGAGATTATGGAACAGAAGGGCTCAGAGATGAACTTAAGGTGCTTGAATTACATAGCTTATTAAATTAACTTAAAACATATAGTGAGAAGAAAGGAAAAGAGAAGCAAGGAGAAAGAGATCAGGTAGATTAATACACTTAGGCTAAGATGCAAGTGGGGTGTACAGACCACACTACTCAAAATATGCTATGTTATGTATTTTGTGTCTCTCTCTGCTGTATCAGCCATTCTCTCTGGTGTGTATGCAGGGACCAGAATTGAAATTTGAGTAAAAGGGCCCAATAAACAGAACGTACATGGGGGGCCTAAACATACAATTGGTTTTTCATAGAGATACAGGAGTAAGTACACATGGCATAGCTATAGCTCACTAATTAGCTTGAGCAGCTATGGATTTTATTTGTGTTTCTTGAGCAAAGGATAGACTGAACTGTATGGGCCTATACTGGGTGACTGATTTTTGGATGACGTAGCTATTCAGCTGAGAGGTGGCATAATCATACCTTATGTATTTGTCTTTTCATCACTTTTTATTTATTAGTAGCACTCATTTATTCTCTCATATATTGTTTATTCTATTCATCTATAACATGTCCTATTTGTTACTGACTTACCATTGATATTTAACATACTCTGTGAATATGTACATATGTAAGTCTTCTTATGATTTACAAACTATTTGTTAGAGTCCTGTCTAAACTTAACATTTCTAATCAGTTTCATCTATTCCATTTATTTTTCTTTTCTTCTACAACAGAATTGTATGTTCTCAAATAATAGAGCAAACACACATTGCAACTGCTATGGTACATGAACTGAGATAAAAACCTCCCACATGTTATCTTATTTAACATCCTCAATAGTCCTTGGAGGCAGGCACAACCATCAAGTACAAGCTGAAACTAAGTAAAATTGTGTAATTTGTGCAAAAATCATATAGACAGTAAGCAGCAGTGTCAGAATTCATGTGATATCTATTCTTTTTCACATGGCTGACACACGGAGAGCTCCAAGAGTTTTGGAACATCATGGTTTTGTCTCTTGTATGGCCCCTGGATTTCACTGAAAATATCTGCCTACAAACCTGTTATCACATTATAGAGTGAGGTGCTCATGGACGGGATTGTGCCTCATTCATCTCAGTATCTGCAATGCCTGGCACAGTGTTTTGCACAGAATGCATCTCAGTAAATGTAAATATCCCCTTTTCAAAAATTGCAAGCTGTTGCCTTCTTATTATTTCCTTCTTTTCTTCTTCCCTACCTCAATCCCTCCCTTTCTCTCTCCTTTTCTCCTTGTCTCTCAAGGAATCTTAACATTTGTTAGATGATCTTTATGTTCTGCCAGGGCTGAGTTTAAATAACTTCCTATCTTATCTTTCTCTCTCCCCTTGTTCACCATTTTTGTTTCAGACTCTGATCCAACTGCTTAGCATTTGTAGGAAAGAGAGTGATCTCTAAATGTTCACTTCAAAGGTATTATGACTTGTCTTTTCAATAGTATAGGGAGTGGAAAGTAGTTTCATTTAATGAGGCAGAACATCTGAGCTACTAGCTCAGAAAAGATATCAAGAAGGCTGTTCATATAACATGTCAGCCTCTTGGTTTTTACTGTATAGGCCTTCCTAGTTCCCTGAGAAAATGTGTCCTTTAAAAGGCATTAGATACATTTCTTCAGTTTAACATGAGTCTCAGACATTGTAAAAAGTTGTATAGTCTATAACTCTTATGCCCTCAGTGTTTCGAATTATCTATATGGAGCCAGAGGGTAGCAAAGGATTATAAAATGTAGGTTAGCCATCATCTACCAGACTATTTTCTCTGTTTCTCTATTTTATACTTATCAAAGGTTAAATTGATAAAATTAGTTTGGGAATGAAAATGTTGGTAGGAGACCTTAAAAAGCATGGTTTGATCCTTTATTTTCTAGTGAGCAATCTGAGAATAGGAGAGATAAATGGCACACCCAAAGTTCCACAGTGGCTTCTCAAGACTTCTTCCCATCCCTGTGCTATTCATCCATTCACTCATTGAGTTAACAAACATGTACTGAATCCTACTATATATCAGACACAATGAATGAGACTAAGTCCCAACGCATCCCTCAAGATACCTTCTATATCTGAAATGCCATGATGTTTCTACCCTAATTTTGTCTTCCTCTGAAGTTCCAGGATCCTCTGATGGTACCTCTTTGTGGGCCATGTCCTTTCTCATCTACTCCTGCACTTCTGTCTTTCTCCTCCTCCCCCTGCTTCCTCCCTGCTTCCTTCTTCCTCTCCTTTCTTCCTGGACATTTACTAAGTAACTTTGTTTTCAGGGCACAGGAGTAGATACTGGGAAGACAATGCAGACTAAAAGTTTCTGCTTTTAAGGGGCTCACAGCATAAGTGGAGATAGGCATATCGAGCCCCAAATTATAATACAATTATGATGAAGTTTCTGTTTTACATTTAATTGTATACATCTCTTCCATCTAGCCCATAGTGACATCTCAATAATTTTTTTAGAGAATAAATCTTTAAAATTAGAATCTAGTTCCAACTTATCTTTGTAGTTTCAGGAGTCCTTTGTGTGTGTTGGATGTGTAATAAATGTTTCCTGAATTAAAATTGAGTGGATCAAAGTGCTGTGCAAATCCTGTGAGACACTAGGTCATGACTTGCTGTCTTTGGTTTCTTGCTGCCTTCCCTTTCCGAGTTTTGTTTTTTCTCCTGTGCTGTGATGAAAATAATTAACTGTTATTGTCCACTTATATCATGTCAAGCAAATGGTACTAAGTAAATACTGTTATACACATTTTACAGATGAAGGAATTGAGTCCCAGAGAGATTAAGAAATCTTAACAAAATCATGATGCTATAAAGGTGAAGAAGCTTGGATTTGGTTCCATTGTGTGAGCTCTTGTTTATGATTCTGCATAGAACAGTGTGGTAGGTACAAAATAATGTATTTGAAATCAAGTAGCCTTGACTGTTTTATATGAACTTGAGTAAATTCATTAATCCCTATGAGTTTTAGTTTGCTGGAAATTGGTATAGTAATATTTACCTTAAATTATCACCTTAAGGATTAAATAGAATAAATATTCATTACATGCTTGGCACTAAAGAAATACTGTCCCCTTCCTCTACTCCTTTCTTTAGAGACTCAGTATTCTTGAGAATGATACCTGCTGTTAGTTTCTACTAATTTCCTAGGAAATTGACATTTTATAGTGGGGTGGAAATGCTTTGTATCTTTTATAGGACTTAGGAGGAAGTGAGTAATAGGGGCAATACTATACAAACTTTCAGTTAGAGATAACTAAAAATAACACCAATTCTGTTTTTTCATCCAAGTTTATGAACCCCAGAAATCTCTTTATAATCCTATTGGTGATCTGTGGACCCCAAAATGAGACCTTTTCCTAGGACTTCCCGTTAGGTGTCCTCTCTCCCTGTCTTCTTTACTGGACCACCATGACCTGCCCGTGCGTCTTCCTCATTGTCATATATTTAATAGTTTTGTATAAATATCTTGGAATGTTACCAATATCAGGATAAACTACCAGCATCTGTGAAAATAAGGAAGCTTGGGCTGTCAATTTTGCTTGAGGCTGCAAAATGCAGTGATAAAATTTTGTTTTCCTATCCTTGCCATTTCTTGCCTTTAAAAAAAAACAACAATTATTTAGTGTGAGAGTCAAGGGGTGGAAGAAGGAAGATGGCAATTGCAGATGGAGCATAAGGACCACATAGCTCATAGTAGCTTTCCAGATGAGCATGAATATGCAGATTTTAGGCATATGATAATCAAAAGACCTAGAGGTTCTTTTCCCACTCTCCTTATATTTCAGTGCTACATTCTGATGATCCTAATTAGGTTTTTCTTCCATATGTATTAGGATTTCAATTATGATTATATGTGTATCAATTTATAAACAGGAAGGAATACCATCTCATCTCATGAATCATCTGATTTCTGTCAGTGCAGCAATGACAGGCAGGGGTATCTTCTAGCCTCAATGTTCTGTGTGTGTGTTCCCACTGAGGTGTGAGGTGGAATGCCCCCCCACCTCTGTGTATCTAAATGAATGTAAACTGCTCCTTCCCTCAATTTTCATGAACAAAATAGTGCATTCCTAAACTACCACAGGTTATTTTACTAATATAATTTGTATTCATCAGTATGGTCTCCTGAACCAAAGGGATAATAATCCTATTTTTATTAGGATTATTTGTAGATAGTCAGGGTATGTATAATATCTGTGCATGTGTGTGTGTGTATATATACACACATATACACATACATAAATATACACATACACACTCACACACACAGTCATCTCCCTGTAGGAAAATGTCCAGACTTTACAGTATGGTGTAGAACACAAAGTCTGTAGGATTTGGCTTATGCTTGCCTTTCAGTTTCTCTCCCTGCACTATCTCACATGCACTCAGAGATTGAGCCACACCAGACGATTTTCAGATCCCCAGACACACCAGTCCATTTAATGCCTCTGTGCTCCTGTACATAGTATCCCCACCGGCTAGAATCTATTTATCCTGCTGTTTTCTGGTTAACTCAAAATTTTGTGCAAATTGCAGCTTATTCAACAAAGCTTCTTTAGAAATC
Organism: Lepilemur ruficaudatus; assembly: GCA_963574885.1. NCBI lineage: Eukaryota > Metazoa > Chordata > Mammalia > Primates > Lepilemuridae > Lepilemur > Lepilemur ruficaudatus. The sequence continues at coordinate 7,405 of CAUYRT010042182.1, forward strand.
TTTCTCTCACATTTCTGGAAAGAGTTGAATACTTCATTCCCTGTGTTCTCACACTGCTGGATTTGGTTTGCATATTGATAGAATTTGTTAATTCCTTCAGCACGTTTATTGGAGATCTGCTTGGTCATGGGCTACATGGATGAATAAGACAGATGTCCCCTGCCTTCCCAGAGCTTCTGGCATTCAACATCATTGTATCTTCTTATTTACCAGTTTCTTTTCATCAACTCAAATAAGAATCACAGACTCTTTACCCCAATTTTCACTCAAAAAAGAATTTATGTTGTAGGAGACTTTATTTGCAGAGGGGTTTTTACATTGGAGACACCGAACATATAAAATTCAAGATTAGATACCTACTTTCTTAAAATTTTACCACTCCATCACTAGGAATTGACCAAATTTCTCAGTATGTTTCAGCCTTCTTCCAGGCTGACTCTTCTTTTTGCTTCTCCAAGACACAATCACATCTTAATTTTTTATAATAGTTTTTTTTAGAACAATTTAATTTTTCATTCCCTTATTCACTTCCAGGCATACTTTCCAGAACTAATAACTCATTTTAGTGCTCTGCTAAAAAAGTACCATCTGTCCTGGATCTTACTCTCTAACAATGCAGAAGAAGTGGTAAAAGCTTGGAAATTTTTGATTTTATTCTCTTCTCCACGATAAGTGGAAGGAGCAAGGTGGAGATTTTTTTCCCCTTGTGAATACAATTTATGCCCATCATTAAAACTTTTAGAAGGCAAAAGTATCTGTAATCAGGTTTAGTTACAAATAATATAAAAATTCTGCTATAATATGATGTTATATATTTATATAGCATTAATAGCTTTATAAAAGATTATAACTTCATCTTTACTAAGAGGTAATAATAAAAGATTAACAGATTGTAGAAAGATGGATTTAGTTTTAATGTGAAAAACTGGCATTTGCTAAAACATGGGTGGGTTTACTGAGTCATAGCTTAGGTTATATGTAACAAAATATCATTTTGTAAACTTTTAAAAGACAGTCTGTTACAAATATTTTTAGCCATAAATCAGCTGCTTCATAGGTCCTTCCCATTCTTTCTGATTTTACCACAAAAAGTTTCTGTGGCCTGTGGAAGTATTAAGCCATCATTTCATTATACTTTTGAATTCTTACATGTTAAAGATAGATTTATTTACTTACTCAGCTTATTTGTTTGCAGAGGCTAATACTTTACTGGCTCTTTGGATGTAGGCTTGTGTGAATTGGAATGGAATGGATCTCTATGTGTTTAATTTTATTTTTACGTTGTTATTATTTCTGATACTATTTGGTGTTTTTCATTCTGGGAAAATTTTGTGTACATTTATCTTAGATTATTGTAACCAAAATCCACATGATGTTTTATATCTGGCTTTGTTCAGTTTATGTTTGATCTGCATTTTGAACAGTGTTCAAAACCAAAATTTTTAATGATTGTATTAATATAATACTTCATTAAATTGATATCAGAGTTTACTTCACCATTTCCCCAGGGATAAATAATTAAGTTGCTTATTTCCATTTTTTCATCATTATAAGTAATTCTGTGATTAATATCTACATAGATTTGACTTTTGCCATAGTTTGAATTCCTAGAAATATGATTACTGACTGTCAATAGAATTATTTTTAAGCTCTCGATTTCCAGAGTTTCCCAAAGACTGGAATCAGTATACAATACTACCAACTGTATAGAAGAGTTATTGTTTTACTGCTCACCAGTTAGCAATGTAAAATTACTAGAGACACACATGATATGACAGATGTTACCTCATTGTTGTTGCCAAGAGTTAACTACTATATTATTAAAATTCTATATATTTGGTTATTAATTGCTTTTCCTCTTTTGTGACTTATTTAATTTGTGTCCTCTGTCTACTATTCAATCTATTACAGTCTTAGAGTATAGCCTTAGCATTTTACTGTTTTACTTTATAAGGCTTTTAGATATAATAAAATTATTTCACTAACTAATATTTCTGGCAAATATTCCCTGCAATTTTATTTTACCTTTTAATATTTTAAAAATTTGCCATTAACATTTAAGAGATTTTAAATCTTCATCTCATTAAATCTGTAGATCCTTTCCCCTGTGTGAGAAGCCAGAAGACTAGAATCAATATCTTGACCTCCAGACTTTTGATTTTGTAATTCTTTGGTCTTATAATTTTATCATACAGAATCAGCTTACACTTTTTGTTCTTTCTGCTTTAAGATGGTATGTCTTAGTGGACCTTATTGTTTTTAATCCACATTTCTGAGCACCAACTTCTTGGAAAATAAACAAAATTTAAATTTTATCATAATTTCTTGCTAAGAAGCATGATTAAAAATTCAAAGAATAATTCAAGAGAATTTTATGTAAAAATAATTGAAAAGGTAGCTGTGGTTTGTACACTGTGTGGCCATGTGTTTTATTGCTACTCTTCACAACAGCTAAGAAAACACAGTCATGTTGTCTATCTGGTTGCAAAGCCTGTAAGCTTCCTCTGTACTTTTATGCTTTAGTGATCAGAGAATTCTGTTTTATGGGCATTCGTAACAGTAACATGAATTCAATAATGATAACAAGGTATTGAGAACCTATGATGTGCTATGTACTCTTCTAGGGGCTGGTGATACAAATAAGCAAATGCCCTGCTTTTCTGGAGTTTATGTTTGGAAGAATTGCATTGTATAACAGGGAAGGATGTCGTAACTCCTCTGAAACCTTCCCTCTGTCGCTGTCTTCTCTTTTTTTTCCTCCCCCTTTTCTTCCTCCCCTTTTCCTTCTTCTCTTTCTCCTTTTTCTTCTCTTTAAACAAGGAAAATATTGTGTCAGGGAGAAACTGGTTTAAAATAAGTATGACTAAAAAAAATTCTTCAATATGATAGTTAGAAAAGCTTGATGCTGTGGAAAGAAACCCAAGAAATAAAAAATCTACAAAAGATATGTCTTTGAACAGACAAACATTCATGGACTTTTGAAATTCATTACTTCTTTGGTGCCTGGGAGATTGACTTACCATGGCTTTCTCTCTTTTTCTTAGAGGGATAAAAATCACATCTAGTATGTTTTCTAACCAGCCCTACACATTCCAATAAACTGCATAAGTATGAATATAGCTTCTTATTTTCTTCTTTCAATTAGTTATTAATAAAAACTTCAATGCACATGCCAACTTGAGCCTCTATCTCATATTCTCCTCAAGATATCTACACATCAGCAGGGTCTATGATTTCAGAGTCCCCAACCTTTTTGACACCAGGGACTGGTTTCATGGAAGACAATTTTTCCACAGACTGGGGTAGGGGGATGGTTTCAGGATGATTCAATTGCATTACATTTATTGTGCAGTCAAACTGTGCTGATGATAATCTGTATTTGCAGCCGCTCCTCGGCGCTAGCATAACCGCTTCAGCTCCACCTTCAGATCTTCAGGATTAGATTCTCACAAAGAATATGCAACCTAGATCCCTCACATGCACAGTTTACAGTAGGGTTCGCGCTCATATGAGAATCTAATGCTGCCACTGATCTGACAGGAGGCGGAGCTTATGCGGTGCTGTGAGCAAGGGGGAGTGGGGAGCTGCTATAAGTATAGATGAGGCTTTACTTGCTCACCCGTTGCTCACCTCCTGCTGTGCGGCCTCGTACCTAACTGGCCACAGACTGGTACCCGTCTGCAGCCCTGGGGGTTGGGGACTGCAGTTCTAAATAACTTGGGGTAGCGTTTTGGATATCAATGTTGAGGGAAATGTTGGGGAATCTACTGGAGTGTGTGTGTCAAAGGAACAGTTTTAGGCTAACCAGAGACATGGATGAGCCTGTCTTTCTTTACTGGCTTGGGCCAGGGCTTCCTTCACAGCCCCCTCTATTCTCTCTTTTCTTTCCATCTGCCTTTAACGAAGTGACTATCTTAGTTAGGGGTAATTGGGATGCATGAAACCAACCCCTAATCAAAATAGATCAAGAAAAAGAGAGCTATTGGAAGGATTCAGGGAAACCTCACAGAAGTCAGCTGGAGAAACACAACTGGGGAGCTTTCCGCTTTATAGTTTCCACTTCTTTTTGCATACCTATCTTGCTCCCATGCTTGTTTCTTAAGAGGAGCTCATACTTCTTACTAACCAGCATGCACAAAGCAGAAAGTGGCTGTCGGGGCTGAGGCTGCATGATTTCATGTCGTCTGACCAGCTATATAGTCTCTGTTGATATTCCCAGGAGGGAGCAAGTGTGACAGGTTGCTGGCCGGTCTATGGACTGAGTGGCTTTCAGCCAGGTACCACACTTGCCAATCAACTGCAGCTCAAGCAGAAGGGTGGTCATTATGGCTCCATTTATATTAGGCAGAAGCTATGGGAAAATTCTTTGAGAAAAAAATGAATGGGCAGAAAAATTGACCATGTTAATTTAATTATGTTAAATGTTAATTTAATGAAATGAATGAAAAAATAAGCATCTGTTAGAGTAACAAAACATAAGAATAAGACATAAAATATCACTACAATTCAAATGTCAAAAAAGTTTAAAAATGTTTATCAAAAGTAAAAAAAATATAAGAATGAGTAAATAATACATAGAATTGCAAGGGATAAAACCAAAGCAGTCAAGGAGTTTACAAATTCAGCCTGTTAACAGTATTTATTAAGTGTCAGCTTCATATGCACAATAAAATAAGATTCCACATTCAACCCTGTCATTGCTTCTAATAACAAAATTTCTGGTAAACTCCAACTATTTCCTCAAGACTCAAGTTAAATATTATTCTCACTGAGAAGCTTTTCATGATCTTGTTATGTATAGTTAACCTTACTTTGTAAAAAGGTTTACTATGTTTATTATATTTATCTGTTTTCATTAAAAGTGACTCTAAGAAAAAGTATTTATCTTATTTATTTGTGTGTGTGTGTACCACCTGTGCTTGGCAAAGTGCCTGATGTGGGACATGGTCAGGAAATACTTAAGTGAATAAATAAATGAGTGAATTAGACTTACAGAAGCATCTTTTTAATCAAGCATAATTCACAATTGAGAAAAAAGCATCAGGGAGAACAAGAGTTTCTTTAAACTTCCATGGCTCAGTGAAAAATTGCTTCTGGTCATATTTGTGCCTAAACAGTATTGATCAATATTGATGATTTCATTTCTTATTTAATTATTAAACTTAGCAGCCAATTGCTTGAGGGTAGGAATCATTTTTGGATCCCTTGTGTCTGGCACTATGCATAGATTATGAAAGGGCTTCAATTCTACAGGTACATTCTGCAAAATTCCCTTTGAAAGACATTTTTGTGGTAAAATGGCTCTTTGTTTCTAATTCTCAATTTTTTTTCTTTCATTACAATGTAAGTATCTCTCATTAAAATGTTTTCCAGGTGGCATTAACTTAAGGCAAGCTATATTTACATCCTTTAAAACAAAACATTTCAAACGAATTGGTGTGAGATAAATCTTGAGTCACACTCCAGATACAACTGGTAGAGTTGTCATAATCACATGCAGCACACTTGTACTAGGTGCTAGAATCCCGTCTTTGGAAAATTCCTTAGTTTTCTGGGAAAGACAGACAGATCGGTCAGCAATGCAGGGACCTGAGCCTGGAAGGATGCACTTGGAGTTGTGAGAATCTAGAAGGAAACTGTGCACCTTGCCAAATCTAGGAGATTCCGAGCCTTTCCAGGAAAGCTAAACAGTTGAGCTGATTTTTTAAAATGGTGGATAGAATCTGCCCAGGCAGAGGAGGAAGAGTCTCTAAGAAGGGAAGAGAAATATCCAAAATATACAGAGGTCAGAAAGAGATAATGACTCATTTTGGATGTCTGAGTAGTTCCATATGGGTGGACTATAAGCTGTATTTGTGATAATGGTGGGAATTGAAGTCAGGACAGAAAAGGCGTTGTATAGCATGATAGGGTGTTAAAACTTTTTGCCAAAGACTGTGTGGTATCATGGAAGGGCATTAAGGTGGCACTAGTTTGTGGAAGAAAATGTGTGCATTTGCAACGGGGAACAAGAGGAATAAACTATTAAAAGAAATATTGTAGCAATGGAATCTGTAGAACTTTATCATTATGGCAACTGAAAAGCAGAGTCTAGGATTCACATTTTTTTTTTTTTTTGCTTGAAAGACTGAATGGTGATTCCATTTACTCATTCATTCATTTATTTATTTCAGTCCATAAATATTAACTTAGTGTCCACCATTGCCAGAGAACTGTTTTAATCACTACAAATAAAAAGATGAATAGGCTGTGGGCTTTGATTTCTAGGAGATCACACCCTAGCAGGGAAGACAGAGATCTAGAAAACAGTGATAATACAGTATGTTAATTACAATAAATTTTTAAATGTAAGGTAGAATGGGGGACTTAGAACAAAATGTAATTAATTTGTCTTGGGGGTGACTAGGAAAGTGTGAGAAAGGTGATAATTCTTGTGCTAGGTCTTAAATTAGGAATAGAATACTCCAAGTGTACAAGGAAAAAGTTTATTCCAGGGAAGGGAATGTCATGAGCAAAAGCTTGATGCATTGAAGAAACCACAAGTGAGTGGTTCAGTATGACTTAAACATAAACCTTGAGATAGTTTGGAGGTGCGGATGGTATGTGGTGCTAAGCATCATGATTCTAATGATCATGCTAAGGATTTTGTTATTTATCAGGCAAATCAGTAGTTCTCCCCTGGGAGAGTACATCAGACTCATCTGAAGACTTCCAATACATTTCTGATGTGTGGGCTTATCTTAGGGCTCCCATACACCCAAAGGTGAGCCTCCAGTGCATGTTATTGTCAAAGTTTTAGGGGCTAATTTGATGCAAAGCCACTGTAGGCAATGGTGGAAACACTGAAGGAGTCAAGACTTTTTTCAATGTCACATAAAGTATTCCCTTCATTTTCTATTGTGCTGTGACTTACACTTGTCTCATAAAGCACAAATTGGTCATATTGTTTACTGCTCAACCTTTTAATAACCAATTGCCACTTTCTAATCAAATGCACAGAATAAATGGAATCTAATGACTATGAAACCAGCCTCCTTTGTTTATATATCCTTGCTAGAAATTACATAGTATGAAAACAACCATGAATAAATTTTTTTAAAAACCACTTTTGTCATAAAATCTTCCCAAAGTATATAATTGAAGAATTCAATAGATATTTAATGAAAGAATCAAGGAAGGCTGATACGTGTCTTACTCTTTTCAATTTGCTCAGTAATTAGTAGGGAAATATCTCATAATGTTTGGTACATGGAGGAAACAAAAGTGATATCTATATCTTTTGTTATCAAAATAGATAAACTCGTTTGACAGCAGAAATGAAATGACGATTTCAAGCAAAAAAATAGATAATATTCCATTCCTGATGAAATGGTAGTGAGAGCATATGAATACTTAGGAGATAGGCAGCTCATGCTACATCACAGCTTGAGGTTTCAGAGTCAGTTTCAAAGAACTCAGTAGGAATGCCTGGATTTCACTTCTAAATTTTGTATGGAATTGAAGATAATTAAAATCAGCATATTGACTAGGGAAGTGGGTAAAATACTGGGTGAATTGACAAATTCCTTCTGTTTTAATTCTTTTAGTAACTGCTAGCATTATTTGGAATAAGGGAAATAGTCACAAAATTACATGGCTAGAGAAACTAGAAAAATAATTCAGTTCAGTTTTCTACCTCACATTTAAATCCACTTTCTTACAACAATCTTGCTTTTCATTCAATTCATAACTTGTAAAATAATGTGACTTCTATGTAATAGGCAATTAATAAATATGGACTGAATTAGTAAGTATATGAATCTTTTTGGCAAGACCCCGGTCAAATGGTTTCCCAGCCTTTTCTTATATACCTCTAGTGATGGGGATATGACTGCATTTGGACAGTTCTGTTTCAAAGCTTTTGTTCCTTTTAAACATATACCATTGTGGTAGAGATTATGCATTTTGGACTGCAGCAATTCTGGGTTATTGTCCACTGCTCATCTGTCATAAATTACTTAACTTCTCTAAGCTTCTATTTCCTCACCCACAGAATGAAACCTACCACTTGTATCATTGTTGGGATTAAATGAGATGATTCACATAGAATATTTATCACAGTGCCTAATGGATGACAAATGGTTAATAAATATTTGCTTATTATCATTGTTAATAACATTATCATCTCCCTATATATTTTTCCACTGGTGTTAGCTATATTCTGTGGAGCCATACAGAACAAATCTAATTCATCTTTCAACACAAAGCCTTTTGCATATTTGAAGATGATTATCATATAATTTAAGTGGATAGAGGTAAAGAGGATAAAGTAGATGACTTTTTAAAAATGATAACTATCGTTCTATTCTCTACCTCCATGAGATCAACTTTTTTCACTACTGAATATGTACTCCATAATTATAATCAATGAAAACATTTTTAAAAGCTATTTTAAAAGTCCAAAGTAAATAGAGGAGGCTAAAGAGACATGACAACAAATTGTAAAACCTAACCCTAGACTAGATCCTGTATTGAGGGGGGAAAATGCTATAAAGGCTTTATTGGGGCAATTAAAAAAATTAAAACTTGGACAGTAGCCTAGACAAAAAGCATCATATCAATGTTAAATTTCCTGAAGCTGATAGTTGTACTGTGATTATGTAAGAATATATGCCTGTACTAAGAATATGTTCTGAAATATTTAGGGACAAAGGACCATAATACATGCAAATTACCCTTAAATGATTAAAAAATGAATGCTATGCCATGGGATTTGATATTCTAACACTATCCTTCCCATTCTTGATATTTATCACCACCACTATAGTGTGTAATTTATTAAAGTGCCACACATATATGTTAATTTCTTTCTTTGTATGCATCATCAAAAGAGTGATTTGATCCTTGAGTAGCAGTAAAAATTTATGGTGAAATGTTCTATGTAGATTAATTTTCCTAAAATCTGAATTAATTCTTTTCCATTATTGTTAGGCCATTTCTTAATAACAGTTGTCTGTATTCATGTTTCTTATCTAGGCTATGTAATCCTTGTCTTTTGGACTAGAAAAATTCAGCCATTTCTATATTAAAATATAGCGTTTTTCCTGATGTATGTATGTATACAATGAGGCAGGCTATACCTATTTTGGTAGCATATAACCTTGAGCAAGATACCCTCTTGGAGCTTCATTTTCCTGTTAATAAAATGGGTAGTAGATCTGTCACATTGCAATTGTAAAATATTATGAGATAATCATAATCATAAGTAACATTTACTAACCAACCATTTATTATGTCCTAGTTGTTATGCCTTATACATTATATTGATCATCCTGAATTCTAGTAACTCTTATGCAATGTAGAAACTATATTTTTTGCATATGTAGTAAGTATAGGAGTCAAAGTGTTGCTTTCCATTGTCTTTCTCTTGTTTCAAAATTTCACAAGAGTTTTTCAATTCCATGTTGAAAAATGAGGCAGTATGCTAGAGTGGTTACCAACCACTCTGATGCTCTGTGTCAGACTGTTGAGGTAAACAATCTAGCCCTACCATGCTCTAGCTATATGATCTTGGTCAAGTTGCTTAACGTTTCTAAACTTTAACTTTTTATTTGTAAGGTGGAAATGATAACATTGATACCTTATAGGATTTTGTGAAGTTGAATGTGATTAGGTATTATAATGCCTAGTACACAGCAAGTTCCATGTAACAATAAAAGCTAACACTTTAATTGCACTTCAGGTACTCTTTCAATTGCTTTGTCTATGTTAACTCATTTATTCCTCAAAACAACTCTATGAGGTTGGTACTGTATTTCCCCTTATTTTACAGTTGAAAAACTAAGGCAAAGATAGATTAAATTACCCTATGTATAGGGAACAAACGATAAGGGAATTGGATCAAGAATATGGGAGAATGTGTGTGTGTGTGTGTGTGTGTGTGTAACCTACAAATCAATAAGGAAAGCACAAATAACTCAATAGAGAAAATGGATCAGGGAAAAGACAATACCAGGTATTAGAGAGGATGTGGAGCCACATGCTCTCTTAGATGTTGCTATGGATTTGTAAGTTGGATCAACTGTTTTGGGAAACAGTTTTGTTTTACCTAGTACATTTGAATATTCATATACCTCATGATCCAGCAAATCCACACGGAAACATAAATACCCAAGGGAAATTCTTGCATGTGTACAGTGGGAGCTATGCTAGAATGCTCACAACAGCTCTTTTTAAAATAGTAAACATACGAAAAAACTCAAGGGATCATCAACAGAAAAGTAGTAGAATACATAGTAGTGTATCCACAGAAGTGGCTATTATATAGCAGTCAAAGAAAATAGACTATGATGCAAAAATATGGGTGACTATTACCAAATATAACATTAAGTTAAAAGATACCAAAATATTACTTATAAGTTGATAATCTTTTTGTGAATTTGAAAAACATTAAAATAAAGTACTTTTATAGCACATATAGATGTAATAAGCTATAAAAAAAGAAAATCAAGGGAATATTGAAACATGATTCATTAGAACAGTTATCTGGGTGGGGTCAGGCAGGCAATGGGAATGATGGTCATAAAGTTAGATGTAGGTTATTGTCAAGATCCTTGTCTTAGTTTGCTTGTGTTGCTATTAAAGAACACCTGAGGCTGGGTAATTTATGGAAATAAGAGGTTTATTTGGCTCACCATTCTGCATGCTGTGCAAGAAGCAGGCTTTTGCTTCTGGTAAGGGCTTCAGGAAGCCTCTACTCATGGAGGAAGGGGAAAGAAAACAGCATCACACAGTGAGAGAGGAGGAAAGAGAGAGAGGAGGGAGGTGCCAAGTTCTTTTTAATATCAGACCTGGTGGAAACTAAGGGTGAGAACTCATTCACTACCCTGAGAATGGCACCAAGCCATTTATGCAGGATCTGCTCCCATGACAAACACCTCCTAATAGGCCCCACCTCCAGCACTGGGGTTCAAACTCCAGCATGGGATTTAGAGGGGACAAACATTCAAACTACATCACTCCTAATTTTTGGTTTGAGTGATGAGTTTATGGGTTTCTCTAATATTATTAGTAAATAAGTGAATAAACAACTGAGCTATACTTGGAACAATGTTAAGAATGTGTCATGAATGTAGCATTATGATTAATCAAATTTTTTGGTCTAAGGTCCAAAAGAAGAGAAAAAAATAATCTCAGGCCATTTGGCTTTAGAGTCCAGGTCTCAACAGATGTGCTATATTGTTACTATTATGATTGTTATTATCATTACTTATTATAAAATCAAATAGGTTGTTAGAGGTTATTTAAATATAAGTATCAAATATAGTTCTGAATTCTAAGGATACAGAAGTGAACAAGACAAACAACATTCATTCCCAAGGGTGGAGGGCCAAGATGGTGGGTTAGAAGCAGTCTGCATTCACTGCTCTCAAGAAGAGGATCAAAGGTTGCAGCTAGAGATTTAGCCATAGATGGACCATCCCAGACAGAGCACTGTGTATCATCAGAAAAGGGACTGGAGACACCCAAAGAGGGAAGAGAGAGGTGGAGCAATTCAACAAGAAGACATAACAATCATAACAGCAGCTCTCAGATTCATAAAGCAAATTCTACAAGATCTAAGCAAAGAAATAAGCAGTAACACCTTAATTGCCAAGGATTTCACCATCCCTTTGACAGAACTGAATAGATCATCAAAGTAGAAAATGAATGAAAAAGCATTGTACTTAAATGAGACTCTAAAACAACTGGACCAAATTGACATTTACAGAAAATTCTACCCCCAAACAACTGAATATACATTCTTCTCATTAGCACATGGGACATTTTCCAAGACTGATCATATCTCAGGCCATAAAACAAGTCTCAGCTAATTTTTAAAAAAATCAAAATCATATTATGTATCTTCTCAGACTGCAATGGAATAAAGCTAGAAATCAATTCCAAGGGGAACACTGAACTCTACACAAAGTCATGGAAATTAAATAACCTGCTCTTGAACAATCCTTGCATCTTTGATGAAATTAACATAAAATATTTCTTAAACTGAATGACAAAGGAGACATAAGTACCAAAAATGTATGGGATCCAGAAAACACAGTCCTAAGGGCAAAGTTCATAGCCTTAGATGCCTTTATCAAATAGACAGAAATTTCACAAATTAACAACTTAATGTCACATCTCAAGGAACTAGAAAAAGAAGAACTAAACAAACTCAAAGCCAGTAGAAGAAAAGCAATAACAAACCTCAGAGTAGAACTAAATGAAATGGAATAAAAAAATACAAAGTTTCAATGAAACAAAAAGTTGGTTCTTTGAAAAGGTAAACAAAATTGATAGGTACAGATTAACCAGAAATAGAAGAGAAATGACACAAATAAACTCAATCAGAAATGAAAAAGGAGACATTAAAACCGATGCCATGGAAATACAAAATATTATCTGTGAATACTACAAAAACCTTTATGCAAATAAACTATAAAACCTAGAGGAAATGGATAAATTTCTGGAAACACAACCTCCCAACTTTCTCTTTCATGAAGAAATAGAAATCATTAACAGACCAATAACAAGAAGTGAGATTAAAGCAGCACTAAAAAACCTCCCAACAATAACAACAACAACGACAACAACAAAATGCCATGGACCAGACAATTTCACAGCCAAATTCTATCAGACTTACAAAGAATAACTGATACCTATCCTACTGAAATTATTCCATAATATCTAGAAGGAGGGTATCCTCCCTATCTCATTCTATAAAGCCAGTGTCACCTTGATACCAAAGCCAAGAAAGAACACATCACAAAAAGAAAGCTACAGACCAGTATTCCTTATGAACATAGATGCAAAAATCCTCAACAAAATACTAGGAAACTGAATTAAGCTACACATTGAAAAGATAATTCACCATGATCAAGTGGGTTTCATTCCAGAGATTCAGGGATGGTTCAACATACACAAATCAATAAATGTGATATACCATATAACAGAAGCAAATTCATATACCTTATGATTATCTCATTAGATGCAGAAAAAGCATTTGATAAAATCCAGCACCCTTTCATGATAAAAACCCCTCAACAAACAAAGCATAGAAGGAATGTGCCTCAAAATTATAAAAGCCATATGGGAAAAGCCACAGCTAACATCATACTGAATGGGGGAAAAGTTGAAAGCATTCCCCCTAAGAACTGGAACAAGACAAGTGTGTCCACTGTCAACACTTCTATTCAACATAGTACAGGAAGTCCTAGACAGGGCAATCAGGCAAGAGAAAGAAATAAAGGGCATCCACATTAGGGAAGAGGAGGTCAAACTATCCCTGTTTGTTGATGATATGATGTTGTATCCAGAAAACCCTAAAGACTTCTCCAGAAGACTCCTGGAATTGATAAATTCAGCAAAATCTCAGGTTATAAAATCAATGTACACAAATCAGTAGTATTTCTATATACCAATGACAGTCAAGCTGAGAATCAAATCAAGGTCTCAATACCATTCACAATAGCTACAAAGAAAATGAAATAACTAGGAATGTACTTAACCAGGGAGGTGAAAGATCTCTACAAGGAGAACTATAAAACATTGATGAAAGGAATTGTAGATGACGCAAACAAATGGAAAAACATTCCTTGCTCATGGATTGGTAGAATCAATGTCATAAAAATGTCCATACTGCCCAAAGTGATTTATAGATTCAACACAATTCCCATCAAAATACCAACATCTTATTTCACAGTCCCAGAAATAATAATCCTGAGCTTCATTTGGAACCAATAAAAATCTTGAATAGCCAATGGAATCCTAAACAAAAAAACAAATCTGAGGCATCACATTACACGACTTAAAATCATACAAGGCTATAGTAAACCATCAGCATGGTACTGGTATAAAAGTAGATACATAGAGCAACGGAACAGAATAGAGAAGCCAGAAATAAAACCATACAGCTGTGGCCAACTGATCTTCAACAAAGCAGACAACAACATACACTGGGGAAAGAAATCCCTATTCAATAAATGGCTCTGGGAAAATTGGAGAGCCACATGCAGAAGAATGAATCAGTACCCCCATCTTTCACCATATACAAAAATTAATTCAAGGTGGATAAAATATTTAAATGTAAGGCATAATGTCGTTTGCAGCAACTTGGGATGGAATTGGAGACCATTATGTTCTCACTATAAGTGGGAGCTAAATGATGGGTACACATGGGCACAAAGAGATATAAAGGACATTGGAAACCAAGAAGGGAGAAGGGTGGGAGGGGAAATGCCTGATAATAACTTACCTATTGTGTACGACAAACACTGTTTTGGTGATGGACACACCAAAATCCCTGATTTAAGCATTACACAAAGTATCCATGTAATAAAAATATTTGTACTCCCTAAATGTTTTGAAATAAAGAAAAGAATCAACAACATAAAACATTCATTCCCTCACTGAACTTACATTTTTACAATTGCATGTAACTCAATCCTGGCCACTGCTATAAAACAGAAAGTCTAATGAGAAGATTCTGGGAAAGCTTTTCTTCATTTTAAAAACAACACACAAGACAGATGTTATGTTATATAGGAAGCTGGAAAATGCAGAGGTATGTATCTTTCAATTATAATAGGATCTACCTTGGGAAAAAAGCTGACATACTGAGGGTGGAAAGAACCTGGGGTCCTATAATGTTAAGTAACTGAATTCACCAACTCTAGAGCCACTTTATTTTGGATTTACATCAATGGTTCCAGGAGATGATAAATGTTCCTAACTGCTTAAGTGATTTTGAATTAGACTTTCTTTGACTTTCAACCCAAAGAATCTTAAGTATAAAATAATTTGGTACTAGAAGTGTAATATTGCAAGAAAAAGACCCTAAAATTTTGTGAGTGTTAGAGAGATAGAGACAATCATGATTTTTCCAATTTCTGTAAATGTTCCCTTTAAAACAATTAATTCAGTTCTTTCTGAATAGTGATATAAACTACAAATATAAAAATATGTGGTGTAGCACAAAATTAAGCTTACTAGAGACAGGAAAACTCTCTTTCATGAATATAATAACATAACTGGCAACAGTAGACCCTTGTTAGAAAATTCATGTTAAGACCATCTGTAACTGCTCCTACTCCATGTAGCCTTGTTTTAGCATCCTTTGTTAAATAAAAAAGGAAATGTATGTGTTCATTTTTTGCTAATCCTTAGTTCTTCTTTCTTGTACTTGGTGCCATGGAAAATACAAAAGGAAAAAAGGCACAAGGAACATGAGACGAATCCACAAATAACTAATGCAAAGCTGTAATAGGCTAAACATCCCAAGACTGGTGCTATCAAAATGCAAAATCCCATCTAGCTGGCAGGAAACAAAAGGCTTGAGATTCCATGCCATTTTCTTCTCTTAGTTAAACCTCTTGGACATGCTCTCCAGATCTATATAATTATTTCTTCAAAGGCAATCCCTGGTAATGAAAAAAACCATGGGTTTGTTTATAAGTCAAGATAGCTTGAATTCTGATTTTTAGTAGTTGTGTTTGAAATTTACCATAGTAGTTGAGTGACCTTGGAAAATTCACTTTGCCACTCTGATCTCAATATTCTCATGTAAAATGGGAATATTTAACATATTTTAAAGGGTGGATATAAAAATTAAATGTTTGGATGTAGTAGGTTAGGCAACCCTTCTCTCACCTTTACAATTTATTTTTCTTCCTTCCTTCTCTAAGTATATTCAGCATCCCACACTTTCCTCAATTTTTTCTCTGACTTTGGAGGCATTCAAAATTACACTTACATTGTTACTGAATTTTCAATCAATATGTTCTAACCTCTAATGTTTCCCACTTGACTTTTTGTTAACTAATTGTAAGTATTTCTGGTGCATCCGTTTACATTCAGCTTTTCCCTCTGACCCTGACATTTCCCTATCGATTGACAACATCTTTGAGAACTTTCCAACTCTGCCAGTCATGCCCTCAGGTTTAATATGTAGAGTGTGTGGAGTGGGTTATTGCCACATTCATTGACTACTTTCTGTTTCTTACTCTTGGTTCCTTACATCTGTGTTGAGCTGGATTTAGTGCAGGTTTTTGTTCTCTCTCTCTCTCTCCTTGTTAACCAATAATTCTATTTGTTGGAAATAGGTGATAGTTCATTTTACACACACACACACTCTCTCTCACTTCATGTTTCTAAGTCAGTGTTATATGCATTACAGAAATGGGTTGCATAATGCCTAATACCTATATTGGTCATTGTGGGTGTTGGTTAAAGGCATGGGTTCAATCCTGCCTCTAACACCTACTCATGGCAGGACCTTATACAAGCTACTAAGCTTCTCTGTGAAATGGGGATAATAATAGTATCTTCCTTGTAACCTAAACATTTGTACCTCCACAATGTGCTGAAATAAAAATATTAAATAAATAAGTAAATAAATAAAAGAAAAGAAAAGAAAAAATAATAGTATCTTCTCAGGGGTTACTGAGAAGATTATGAGTTAATTTAAAAGCCCGTCAGAGTACTTAAAAAGTGTTAGTTATTTTTACTTACCTCTGATGCATGCAGAACTATACTAATATGCAATTTAAAAAATTTACCATTAAAAGGGGATTTGCCATTTATTCAGTAACCAACATGTGACAGATCCTGAATAATAGTAATGACAGCCATCATTGCTGATCTCCTATTATATACCAGGGGCTATGCTTTGTGCTTTACCTAAATGAATTCAGGTGAGCTGTTTAAAATCCCGAATCAAGGTTACAGTCGACTGAGTACAAATAACTCAATGTCTAAGGTCCTGTTAGAAATTTGGACATACCATTTGTACTAGAGCTGGTTACCAAAAGGTGCATCGCTAGTTGGTGCATATTTGGTGCGTTCATCAAAGGTCATCATCTGTCCACTCCTTTTTTGTCTCTCCCCAATTCAAATTTACAGAGCTCGCCTTCCTCCCAAACTTCATATTATCCCCATCAGCACCTCTTCTATCACTTTTATTTGTCGAATATTTCTTCCATCATTTGTTGTGAGTTAAACCTGGTTTTTTCCCCTAAAAACACTTTTCCTGGAATTTTCCTCGGGGACCTGCCTGACCTGGGGGACTGACAAACTAAAGGATCTGGAAGTTATGCTAGCATACACCTAGTTTCACAGAAATGCTTCCTGCCTGTTATTGCTCTGCTCCTAGAAAACAATCTCTGTTCTTGTTAGGAGGTGGTAGGTAGAAGGCAGAGAGTGCCAGAGATGGGGTGATTTAGGGGGTGATAATCTTTGGCTATGGAGTCAGACAGATTTGGAGGAAAATTCTGGTCATATCTTCTAGTAGCTGTTTGACCTTGGGCAAATTAACCTTTCTAAGTTTCAGATACCTCATAAATAAAACTGGAATAAAATTAATACTCATTTCATAGGCTTGTTGTAGGACAAACTGAAAAAATCTACTTACAATGCTAGGGGCTGTGCTGGCATATAAGAACATATCTTTGCCAGTTGCAATTATTATTTTATTACTGTTTTTACTACTATGCTATCATTTATTGAACATCTGGCATAGATCATGTCTTGTGAGAGGTGCTTTATATACAGTGGTTTATGTCTCCTCATTTAAATATAGCAGATATTGTTTTTAACTTTTTTGAGAATTTTTGCTGTGTGTGAAAATGAGGCAGTAGCTAGCGGGGTATAGGAACAAAGGATTTTTAAAAAAAACAATATAAGAGATGTAATAACAGATTCCGTGATGATGTAAAAATCTGTTACGAGAGACAGAAGATAAAATAGGGGATAGGATAACTGATAACATGAGAGAGAATGAAATGCAAGCACATGTAAGGGGTAGAGGGAGTGACTGCTGCTAGCAGAAGCAATGTTTCATGGTTGTAGTAGGAGGGAAGGAGAAAGGGCTGCAGATTAGGAATTTTTGTAGATTTGAATATAGGAAGGTATAGGAGCTACTGTCATGCATCCTGGGTATGGTGACGGGTTCTCCCCTTTCTCCTCCTCCTCCTCTCCTCCTCCTTATACTTCTGCTTCCTTAAAAAGACACAAGGAAAGACAGGTTAAAACTCCTCCCTCACAGAACCATGGGCTTACTCATTCATTCATGCGTCCTATGTTTACTTCGCCTGTTTGCTAGATACTGTGTTGGCACTAAGGATACAAAAAGGAATAAAAAGAAACTATCCTTGCCGTGAAAAAAAAAAGACACAAGGTAAGGCCAACTACTATAAATAGGGCTAAAGTGTGGGATCTCTGATAAATTGGAGAATTTTTCATAGAGTAGGAGATTAAGCTCATTAAAAGAATGCAATGACATTGCTAGGCAGTGTTGAGTTTGGGGCTGGCAATCACAGAGCGAAAGCAATTTTGTAGTTATGTTATGCTCTTCAGCAAATTAAGCTGCATGGATGAGACAATGAGAAGGCAGAGGGTTAGGTTCACTCAGTTAGGTTACTCAGTTTGGGTAAGATCAATTGAGGGGCACAGAGACAAGAAAGTTAGGGATATTACTATAAGACTAGTAATACTCCGGGCTATGAGTCTGGGCAGGATGTCTACATCATGGAAGGTTGGCAGTTAGAGAGAAAGTGGAGGGGTCAGTGGGTTAGTGATCACAATAAGTTTAAATAATTATTGATTTGGGGGCACTAGAGAAAATCAGCTGAAAGAATAGGAGCTTGTGGTTGTTTAGTAGAAGATCAAATTAATAATTTTAGACGTGATGTTATTTCTGGCAATGTCATGGTCCAGACCACATGTAAGGTAAAACCTTTGCTGTAATAAAACCTTGAGATTTAGGGTTGTTTGTCA
This sequence comes from Lepilemur ruficaudatus, assembly GCA_963574885.1. NCBI lineage: Eukaryota > Metazoa > Chordata > Mammalia > Primates > Lepilemuridae > Lepilemur > Lepilemur ruficaudatus. Next base: position 26,194 of record CAUYRT010042182.1, read on the forward strand.
CTGCAACAAAAGCTGGTTAATTTAGGGGATTATGTGAAGGACTTGGACTTCCCCTGAAGAAGTCTCTGGGGCTTCAAGGCGCACTGTTTGAAAACCAGTGATCTAGGCAAAACTCCTCATTGTTTAATAAAGAGTCTCATTTTCAGATATTTTCAAATCTACTAGATAATGACATTAAAGTTCAAATAACATCATCCAGGGAAGTCAGGCCTTTTGCCTTTTTAACCAGTTCCTTTCCCTCTATATCACTTACAGAGACAGACCTGGCATACATTTTATTAATAAATCAAACAGACTTGAAATCAAGTGCAACCATTTTCACTTACCAGCTGTGCAACATTGGGCAAGTTACAAGCTTTAGCTTGTAATATAGGTTGTCATGAAGATTAAAAGTCACAATTTATCCAAAGCGTTGAACATATAATATGACAAAGGGGTTGTGTCTATTGTATCATGTGACAATATATTATAGTTCTTAAGAGCAAAGTCTGAGGAGTCTCCTACCAGTGTTCAAATCTTAGTTTTTACCGCTTATCAGCAAGTAGGTGACAAACAAACTGTCTGAGCCTCAGTTTCTTCATCTGTAAAATAAGACAATAATAGGGCTTGCCTCATTGGGCTGTAATGAGGATTAAGTGAATTAATGTTTGTGAGGCAGTTACAGTTGTAACCAGAACATAGTAACTACTAAGTAAGTAGTGGCTTGTACATTTGTTATTTCCGTTCTCTGCTCCCTACTTGCAATATTCAACTCTAGGGTACAGAATGTTATATGAAATGTTTTTTTTTTTTTTTTTGAGACAGAGTCTCACTCTGTTGCCTGGGCTAGAGTGCCATGGCATCAGCTTAGCTCACAACAACCTCAGACTCCTGGGCTCAAGCAATCCTTCTGCCCCAGCCTCCCGAGTAGCTGGGACTACAGGCATGCACCACCATGCCCAGCTCATTCTTTCTATATATTTTTAGTTGGCCAATTAATTTCTTTCTATTTTTAGTAGAGACGGGGTCTCGCTCTCGCTCAGGCTGATTTCTAACTCTTGACCTTGAGTGATCCTCCTACCTCGGCCTCCCAGAGTGCTAGGATTACAGGCGTGAGCCACTGCGCCCGGCCTTGAAATGTTAATAAAAAGTTTAACAACCTGTATCTTAAATGGTTGTTTCTTTCACTCTGTTTAGAGGCAATTTAAGGAAAATGTTAAACCAGCTGTTTAGTGTCTACCCATCACTATAAAGACTGAGCATGGATCAAATTGCTTTTCAGTGAAGAGTCCCTTTAGGCCACTGTGACCTCTGAGGAGGGTCTTGTTTACTGGGCTGAGCAGTTCCTTGTAGGAAAGGAAGTGCGAGTATAGTACATTGGGAATGAAAGGTGCCTTGCCCATGTCTTTGCCCAGAAAACCTGGACTAAGTCATTAGTGCAGATGAATGGCTTGGTGCTTGTGGTGAGGGTTACTGTTCTTTAAGTTCTCCAAGTATTAGTGGAACCAGAGAATATTTTTCCTTTCCTTTGTACTCTCTCACCTTCTGCAGTTTTTGGACTAAGAAGAAATAACTAAATGGTTATACCCTTCCCCTTCCTCTCTGAGCTCTTTCACTTTTTACGCCTTTCCCTTACCACTCACCTTACCTGGAATGGCCTTCCTTATCTGAAAAACTCTTGTTTATCCTTCCAGACTTAGCTCACCTAGCACCTTCTCTGTGAAGCCCTCCTGACCTTCCCAGGGAAACTATTCTGTGCATCGACAGCATCTCTTCCTGTGCCCCCACAGCTCTTTGTAAACCCTCTTTAACACCACATCTTTAATTATTAATAATTGGTTTTCTGTACATAGATACAGTTGGAGCACTATGTATGTACTCTCTGGACTACTTTGACAGAGTAGGTTTTTGAATGTAACAAGAAATTTCACTATTAAGCAAGTTTTTCATAATGTCCAACAAGATGCAAACATTTCCTTCCATTTTCCATGCAGAATGAATCTTGAATCAGCATCTGGGTCTTTTCTCTCTTTTTCCTTTCCCCATGATTCTCTGATCTTTTTATAAACCTTGCCTTTCCCCAGGGTCTTGATTTCATCCACAAGGGAAGAGCACCAAATTTTTTGAAGTTCTGTAAGAACTTCCAATTGTCAAATATAACCTCCTTAGAAAGCCTACCCTGAACAAATTTCTGAAAAAGTGCCCCCCAACACTTTCTGTCCTCTTACTTTGTCTTATTCTTCTCCACACTGATCATTATCTGGTGACATATATATATATATATATATATATAAAATTATATATGTGTGTGTGTATATATATATATATATACACACACACACACGTATATATATATTGTCTGTCTCCCCTATTAGAATTTCCGTTTCATGAAGGGGAAAGATTTACTCTGTTTTTGTTCACAACACAATCCCCAGAACCTTGAACATACAATATGCTAAATAAATAATTTTCAAATGAATAAGTGCATTTTTCAGAGTGGTCTCTCCACAAGACAAATATTTGACCATCTTCTATAGCAAAACCATATATCATAGTTTAACCATTAATAGTTTGATTTATATGCTAACAAAATTCCTGTCACTTTTATCTGTTCAAAACTCCTCTTTCCTTACAAGGTGTATGGGGTGAAGAAAAGAGGTGAGGAGGAAGGAACATCCTTCCCTGCCAAAAGACCCCTTTGGAGGAAATTAAATGGAAGGCAAGGACACTATGATCAAGAGATTTGGATATAATGATGAGATAGATTTCTATCCTTGCTAGGCAGGACAGCTGTGAATGTAATAAGCAAATATAAAACTGACTAACAGAAAATTATTATAAGTAATTAGTGATGAATGGTTTATTAGTCAGAGAAATAGATGAAGAGATACTTGAAGGTATTTTCTGGGAAGTACAGATACCAAATCTGTGGCCTTTGTGGCCAGGGTTTAGAACAAGGAGGGCGGGGTTTATGAAAGTGAAATTTAGCACCTTTCATGAAGGTACATTACCATTTCTCATGAATGCCTTCACTGTGTGTTAATAATGCTGCCAATAATAATGATGATTGAAAAAGCTAATCTTGACTATTTTCTATGTGCCAAGCGCTGTGCTAAGTACATCATGTGTATTATTAGGTTTGATCCTCATTACAACTCTATGAGGGAAGAACTATTATGATTTCTCTTTTATAATTTAGGAAACAGCAAAGTAACTTGCCTGAGATAAAAAGAAGCCTCCTTCCAGCCAGTTAGGTTGTCTGCACTTTATTTTGGTTGGAAAGATGGAATGCATTTTATATTTAGAAGGATGTGATTGTGACTTTAATGCATAAAATAAAGTCCTTCAAATCATTACAAATTCTGTAAGTTCAAGATAATAGGGCAAATTATCCCTGAGACTAAGTTCCCCCCATCAGGGTTGGGGAACCTGTGGCATTCTGATTGCAAGATTGTTCTTTTTTTTTTTTTTTCTTTATTGAAGTATACTTTGTTCTTTCTTAAGCACCAAAGGAAGCAAGTAAAACTTCATCATTCTCTGCTGTACCCCTTTTAATTAAAGGATGTGTTCTATAAAATTTGGATTCAGTCAAAAGACCACATTTAAGGACCTAGAAGGGCACATGTTGCCTTAAGGCCACAGGTTCCCCACCCCTGCACGGTTGGTTGTGTGCTTTGCCATTTCCAATACAATATCCCCAGTTCATTTCAAGATGGGGTCATTAACAAAGCAGGCACAGCCAAACTGGTCTGGCAGTGGTGGTTGTGAGTCCAAGCTTTGCAGTCAGACTTTCATTTTCTTATTCGTGCAACAAATATTTATTGAGCACTTACTTTGTGTTAGGTACTCTTCCAGGTGCTGAAGATACAGCAGTGAAGTAAATTGACAAGGCCCCACCTCTCATAGAACTTAGGCTCTAATGAGGGAATAGAGAAACTAAGTCCTCTTTGGATAAAGGGTAAGAAATTACCTTTCAGAGTCAATGATATTTAATCTGAGCCCTGAAAAATAAGAAAGGAAGAAAGTTGCAGTGTTCCTGGAAGAGATATTATCTCACGCTGCTGTTTGAAACAGTGGTGTCAGCCTGATAGGAAAAAAAGTCTAAATTCCTCAGTGTGGGACACAGATATCTCTACAATCAGACTCCTGTTTGCCTATGTCTGAAGCTTTGTCTCCAGACAGTCTCCCCTGCTGCATGATGTTTTGTACCTCCTTGCCATTGCACAAATTGTGTCTATGGCCCTGAATTCCTTTCCCAAATTTATTTCCTTGTAAAATACTATTGATCCTTCCAGACTCAGATCAAGGAGCTTTCTTTCTTACTTTCTAAGATAGAACTTACCATATCCTCTTTTATGATCCTACTATATTTGGTAGCTATAGCTATTTTGGTCCACATATCACACTCTAGTGTATTTATCTATTGTCACATCAGATTAAGTTCAAAAGTCTGACTTTGCCACTTGACCTTTGTGATCATCAACTTTCTCAGCAGTAAAGTCAAGTGGAAAGGTACCTCAACAAATGGTAGTCATTATGATTATGACTAATACTGATAATCTTTATAGTCTCCAAGGCTTTATTTCATATATCCATAGAACGTAAGAGCTGAGCAGTAGCTTAAATTGCTTCTCTCATAAGCCAGAATGGAATTCTATTAATATAAAACAAGAAGGGGCCTTGTTAATTGTTTTCAAACTACACTTATAAAAGTTTTAGGAGTCTCTCAGAGGAGCTTATGGGGCTAAATTGGCAGGTATCTGGGCTACCACATTGCTTCACTCAGAGTACCTGTTTATATGTTTTTAATCTCATGTATTATCTGAGACTTCATAAGATTTCATTTGCATTTTTTTAAAATTTCAACTGTTTGTAAAAATTTGGAAGTAATTCATGTCATCCAACATGTCATTGTACAGAACTCTAACTTTCTCAAGGGAACAGAACTAGTTAGTGGTAGTAGTAAAGTCTAGGTCCCTTGGCTCTCAGTTAAATGCTTCATAAAGCCCTGAAGATAGGACTAACCCATGTTTTAGAGATTCCAGGTCTTGTTTTGTATTGGATGAGCAGGCCAAACCTAGGTATAGAATTCACCATAACCCTGAGTCTCCAGGATTTTATTTTTTCCTCAGAACTTTGAAGTGTCTGCTAACACATCTCCTAGCTTGCTTGATATGATTATCTCCATGTACAAGGATATTTACACCACAGAGGAGGCCGTTTTATCAGAAAGTAGGTAAAGTAGGTAATGCTAACTCATGGACATTCTCTGAGAACATGAATAAGGTTATCCCTGGCACACAAATCTGGTAGATGCCTTTTTGGAGAGAGAGAGAAGGAGAGGGAGAGAGAGAGAGAGAGAGACAAAAGTTCTTCCTCCTGTACTGCTCACTGTACTGTGTGACATTTTGTGTGAGTTCACTTTGAATAAGAAAGCATCACTTATAATAATATTTCTCACACTTGTGACCTTTCACCTTCCTCTTTCCTTTTTTCAAGCTAGAGGCTATTTTTATTTCCCATGGTGTTAGAGACCATGATCCTTTCAGTAACAACTTTTACAGGCCTATGTTTTAATTTTAAGACTTGACTGCTTAACCTCTAGTGCATTTTGTATTAAAGTCCATATATTTGCTCCAAATAGCATGAAGTGATTGAGTCATTAAGACAACTGTTGCTTTATTAGGGATCCAAGAAAGCTGAATGGAATGCTAGAAGTGAAAGCTAACCACATTTATTCAGCTTTTACTGCACATGTGCATGTGTGTTTTCCAAGCAAATGATTCAGTAGTGCAAATTTACAAATGCTACAAGACTGGAAGAGACTGCTAATGCTTTAGAGATAGCTAATGCATCAGGATCCAAAAAAGATCTTGACAACTTAGGAGGAGTGGCCAACTCAAAGGAAATAATAAAGTAAAATAGTCCACCATGCCCCTGGCTCCACAAATAAACTTGACAGAAGAGATAGACTTTAAAATGATAACTTTAATTGATCAAAAATTCCATAAGAGTTAACCTTAGCTACAATAATAGAAGTATAAAATCTAGAACAGAAGTGACAATACTGATATCCTCTGTGTAGGTCGGATCTCCCTCTTCAGTCCCATACATAATAAGGTCGAGCAGTAGCGTGTTTTATCCATTTCTTTTTTTTTCCTTCTACAATATTTATCACTTTTAATGTTCCCTTCTCCCCACATTTTCCTTGTAATTTTTTTGAAGATTTAATATTTTCTCAGCCGTCTATAAAGAGCTATGCAAATATAGTGTCTCTTACTGGAACCCTTCTTTTCAATCTGATTGCCACCCCGTAGCCCAGAGTACACAAATTCTGCAGCAATGTTTTTAGGGAATATAGACAAATCTGAGTACATCCAGAGGAGGTTGTTCAAACCCTTGTCCAGTGAGGGTTTGAAGGAGGATCCAGTAATGGTTAATTGGAAAAGAAACGGTGTGTGGATGGGGGCATTAGAACTGCATAGACTTTGAGAGGCTTGATTAGGCAGGGCTGCCCATGTTTGGGGAGTGAATCCATGAGCCCTTGTTACCTGGCTAACCCTTTGAGGGCCCAGGACAGAGACTGCTGCAGTGGATGTGTACATTTCATTCCAGTATAAGGGTAGTAGATGATGATTTTTACCTCAGGATTGTGTACATCCTGCAACAGAAGGTAGGAGGTTGGAGCCTGAAGTAACTAAACAAATGTAACTCTAATGGGAATTAACTGAACTCTGTGAAGCTACCAGTACATTGTACAATACTGGGTCCATAGTTGTCTTTCACTACATAGTAGTTATTTTCAGAGTCTTTTGTAAACCGAATATGAGTCAGCAAAGTAGTACTAGCTAGGAGAAAAATAGCACAGTTCTGAGGAGTACTTAAATGTATATACATCATGCAAAACTTGTAAATAAATATTTTTTATTTCTCTAGAAGAAAAAGCAATGTATTGAACCTTAATTATTTTATTGTGGCTGAAACTCACAAAATGTGGCTAGGAAAATTCTCAAAGAACCAAATTCAGGGGTAGACTACCTATAATATAATTTTATAGAACTTGAACTCAGAAGATCTTAGTTCTGGTCCTAGCTTCTGCATTTAGTAGCTGTGAGACCTTGAACTAATTACTTCCCTTCTGTAGTCTTTGTTTACTTATCTGTAAAATGCAGGGTTGGACTTGGTGATCTAATGGCATTTACAAATAAAATCTCTGATTCTAGGGAAGATGAACACTTCTGAACTACTCTCCACTATAGACAGCAATATGCAGGACATATCAATATTTAGAAATATTCATAAATGACCCATAAGCTTGAAATCTTTTCATCTGTTGCCTCTATTCACTCAAAACTAAATTAATTACCTCACCTTAAATCTTCTCCTTTCCATAAATTCTGTATCTCAGTAAATGACACCACCTGTTCACCTAAGTCTGAAAACTGGGAGTTAATCCTGACTCTGACCTTACCTACATCCCCCATATTCAATTAATCACTGTGCCTTGTTAATCTTAGCATTTAAAAAGTATTATTTTGAGGCCGGGCGCAGTGGTTCATGCCTGTAATCCTAGCACTCTGGGAGGCCGAGGCAGGTGGATTGTTTGGTCTCAAGGGTTCAAGACCAGCCTGAGCAAGAGTGAGACCCCATTTCTACTAAAAATAGAAACAAATTAGCTGGACAACTAAAAATATATATAAAAATTGGCCGGGCATGGTGGCGCATGCCTGTAGTTCCAGCTACTCGGGAGGCTGAGGCAGGAGGATGGTTGAGCCCAGGAGTTTGAGGTTGCTGTGAGCTAGGCTGATGCCATGGCACTCTAGCCCGGGCAACAGAGTAAGACTCTGCCTCAAAAAAAAAGAAAAAAAGTATTATTTTGATTAATTTTATTTTATTCAGCCTCACCATCAGCACCACAGTTCACGCAGGCATTCATTTGAGAATGATGTAGACAATACTCCTGTAATTCCCCATTGTACCTTTATCAAATCTTTAGTATTTTGCCTTATTTTGCTTTATATTCATTATTATTTTAGAAAAGAAAACATTTCTAGATGTCTGGTTCTATTCTGATCTTCTCCAGACATAAACATTTTTCAGAGTTTGATGTTTTTCTTATGCATTCCTTGTGCATTCCTATGCATGTCTTTCTTTTTTTACTATATACACAAATTACAAAAATATATCTTATTATGATTTTAAATACTTTTACATGTCTATTCAAATAATATTGTACTCTACATATTTTGCAACTTGTTTTATTCGTTTAACATTATTTTCTTTTATATTTACCTGTGTTGACATGTATACCTCTTATGTGTGAATTTTCATTAATGTGCCACTCTGTTACTATACCACAATTTATTCATCCTCCTGTCGATAGATATTAGTATTCTTTTCTAACAATTTTTGATATCATACTCCATATTGAAAAAAAAGTCACAACTGATGAAAATATTCTTGTATATGTCTTTTTTGCCCACATACCAGAGATTTTCTTCTAGAAACTATACTTAGAACATAACTTGCAGAATTGGAGGGTATATATCTTTACTAGATATTTACTAATTAGTTTTCTAAAGTGGTTGCATCAATTTATACTCCTGCCAGAAAAGGCATGAGAATTTCAGTTGCCCTGCTTCCTTTTGAAAACTAGAAATTGTCATAACAGTTTCTGAAATCGTATCTCATTGTAGTTTTAATTTCTGTTTCCTTCATTACTAGTGGTATTTAGCATCTTTTCATGTACTTATCAGTTATTCATTTTCCTCATTATGTTCAGTGCCTACTAATGTCCTTTGCTTATTTATTTTGTTTTATTTTTAGATTTGGGTTGTGTGCCTTTCTTCATATTGATTTATAATACAAAGTATCTATTCTGGATGCCAAGTCTTTGCTGGTTGTATGTATTGCAGACATCCTTCCCTATTTTGTGCATTTTTATGTTCTTTTTAATATCTTTGTATATAAACTATTGTCACATTAATAATCTTTTTTAAATGATATGTACATTTTGTGCCTTGTTCAGGAAATCCTTTCCTTTATTAAGGTTATAAAGGTTTTTTTTGTGCTTTCTTATATAAGTTTTAGAATTTTGCCCTCTCATTTAGATTTCTTCTTTTTTTCCTGCTGATATTCTTTTATTATTTTTTCTTTATTGAAGTGTAATTTACATAGCATGCCTTTACTCCATTTTAAGTGTACAATTAAATGGTTATTAGTAAATTTACCAAGTTGTACAGCTATTCACATAAATCAGTTTTAGAGGATTTCCTTCCCCCTATTGAGACCCCTAATTCCC
>CAUYRT010042183.1:0-24580 GCA_963574885.1 Lepilemur ruficaudatus
TTACCAAATTTACTGTCTTAACTGCCCATCTACATCTCTGCTTTTAGCTTATGAGGCTGTAAACCCCCTGAGAGGAAGGCTCCACCTTGTCCTCTTTGTAACCCCAGCCCAGCCTGCTACCTGGGTCACAGAGGCCAATCAATAGTGAAAATGTCATTAATAAGATTCGTCAGTATTCACTGGGCACTTACTGTATGTCAGACACTGTGCTGAACACTTTACACGTGTCTCGTTTAATCCTGGGAGCAAAATCGCCATTGTAGAAAGGAGGAAACTGGGGGTTTGAACCAGGCCTATTTAATTCCGAGGCACCTGCTCTGGACCCCAGATCACACTGCTGCCCAGGGACTCTCTCCAGCATCTTTAATGCTGACTCTGAGTCCCAGGAGGTCAGAGCTGGGTCTGATTTGCTCACCGTTGTCCTGATATCTGGTGTACAGCGGCACACAGTGACACGTGGTAAATCTTGGTGGTTGGTCTTATCAAGCAGCCTTCATTCCTCAGCACTCGGCACCCCTTAGAACTGAGGACCTGGCTGGAAGCAGGGTGTGTTCACACCCTTGGAGGGGAGGTGGTGGCATGGTACCTGGAGCTTGGCCTTGGGAGACCAACAGGCCTCTAATCCTCCATGTGCAGAGAACGTACCTGAACAATTTTTTAAAAAGGAACATGTTGATGCAAATATTTAACATACCTGTCTGTATGTGCTGGCTACTAACCTTTGTGTATTTATGATATCTAAAGCAGTCTGTTCAATTTTGTGCCTTTCTAAGAAGTCTTCAGATTTTTGCTCAAATAGGGTTAATATCAATTACGTCATATGTTTTTGGGAAGATTCAATGAAATAAAACATGTAAAAGTCTAGCATGATACCTAGCACTCAGTAAATGTCTATTTTTTTCCCAAATAAATACAGTGGCCTTTTGTCCCCATGATAATTTACATGTAGTCTTTGTAGAGTGAAGGGAGTGTATAGAATAGCCCCCAGGCCTGCTTTTCTGATTTTTTTCACCATTTGCTCATGAGTCCTTGTTAAAAATACAGTCACTTCTGTCTGGGCCATGCAGTGCTGCCAGAGAGGTGCTGTCGAGTGGCCGTCAGTCCCCCGATGCCTCCCTCCCCTCCTCTCTCCAGCGTCATCTCTCTCTCTCTCTGCAGGGCCCTTCCTGCCAGCATGCAGTTCACACATAACGCAATCCCTACCCTGACCCACCCCTGCCCTTCTGCTCTGTTTCTCTGTTTCCTTTTACAACAAACTTTCATTAAAAACTTGACTTTAGCTGCGGTCCATGTTTCCTCACCTCGCATTCTCTCCACCCTGTCCAGCTGGGCTTCTGCCTTGAGCAGTTTCTGAAATTGTTTTGGCCAAAGCCACCAAATAATCTCCGTGTGCCCAAATCCAATCCTTGCTTTTTTTAAATCCTCATTTCAGCCTCACCAGCATTTCCCCCCTTTACTGTTTCTTTGAAACTTTTTTCTTTTTTTATTAATATATGACTGACATGTACTGCACCACAGACCCTAAGTGTAGAGTGTGATGAATTTTTACATGTACTCGCCCCGTGGAGCCACTTGTGCAGCCTTTGTTTGCACAAGTTGCATGGGTGCTTGCTTCTCCTGACTGTCTCATTTTTCTCCTGTGTCCCTGGCTGGTCCTTCAGCTTCTGCTCAGTCTCCAGATAGTGGAGTGTCCCAGGGCTTAGTGCTAGGACCCCTTCTCTTTTCCCTTTACAGTCTGGGGAAGCTCATACCATTTCATGGCTTTAAACACCATCTGTCTGTGACAACTCCCAGATTTGTACCTCTAGCTCTGACCTCTTCTCTCCACTATATTTTCAGCCCCCAAGTTGACATTTCTCCATGGAAGTCAAATAGGCATCTTAAACCCGACATGTCCAAATGAAGCTCTTTGCACCGTCCCTTCTCCTTCTCTTCCCTCACCCTCCCTCAGCTGCTTCTCCATGTCTGTCTCCATCTCGTTAAATGATTTCTCTATCCACCCAGTTGCTCAAAATGAAAATTTGGGGCTCCTCTTTGATTCCCCTCTTGACCCTCATATTTGTTGCATTTTCACATGCTATGGAGGCATGCCCTGGAAACAGCCTGCGTGTTTCTTCTCCACGTCCAGTCGAAGTCACCACTGTCCTTTGCTGGGGCTGCTGTAACAGCCTAGCTCTTCTCCTGGCTTTTGTCATTGCCCCTACAGCTCATTCTCATGCAGTGGCCAGAGAGATCACTTGAAAATGTGAAATCGGATTGTGTCACTTTCCTGCTAAAAACCTGACATCCAAAGCCTATTCTTGGCTCTAGGAGACCCGTCATGATCTGGACTCCGCTTGCTTCTCTGACCTCACCTTGTGCTTCACTTACTTCCTGCCAGCCATGCTACCTTCCTGCTTCTCAAACACACCCTGCCTGCCTGCCTCAGGCCTCTTTGTTTTCTCTCCCTTGAACTTTCTTTCCCCGCATGTTGGACCTTCTTGTCATTTAGGTCTCCATTTAAACGTCATCTTCCAAGAGAAGCCCTCTTGACGTTATCCTGGTTTAGTCCCATTCTAGCACTTAATACCTGATACTGTCTTGCGTGTGTGTTTCCACTGCAGAATTTGTCTTCATGAGGGTCAGGACTTTGTTATGCTGCTCACAGCAGTATTCCCAGTGCTTAAAGTGCTTAAAACAGTGCCTAGCATTTAGTAGCTGCACAATAAATACTGATTCTATCTATAAATGAACAGATAAAGTGAATACTGTTGTCCATTTTAAAGCAAGTGTAGTGTAACTAGTCCAACAGTTGGTCTAGAACCTGACCTGGGTGACAGTGCAAGAGGGTGAGCTGCTGTGAGTGGTTGGGTGTGTGACTCGAGTGGCATTTGTTGCAGAGAGGAGCAAGTCCCCATGGAGCTGGTGCAGCGGGGTGACATCATCAAGGTTGTCCCTGGGGGAAAGTTCCCGGTGGATGGGAAAGTCCTGGAAGGCAGTACCATGGCTGACGAGTCCCTCATCACAGGTTAGGTGGCTTGTTTCCCTTTGGTGGACATCACAGCAGTTGCCAGGTCACGGGAATGCCGATGGGACTGAGTGAGTGTTGGTTACCGCCTCTCTACCTCCAGGTGAAGCCATGCCAGTCACTAAGAAACCCGGAAGCACCGTGATCGCTGGGTCTATAAACGCACATGGCTCTGTGCTCATTCGAGCTACCCACGTGGGCAACGACACCACTTTGGCTCAGATTGTGAAATTGGTGGAAGAGGCTCAGATGTCAAAGGTAATGAAGAAAGTTAAAAAAACAGTGTAATTTCAGTTTCCTCATTTTAGAAATTATTTCAGGGGTTCCATAGAATCGGGCAGTTTTATTGAGTAAAGATTGATTAGTAAGCAAGGGAGGTAAGAATCCCAGTCTTTATCCATGCTTGCGGTGTTTCATTTCTTTGTAGGTTGTAATTTTCCATGGTCTTGGTGTTTTATTTTCGTAGGCACCCATTCAGCAACTGGCTGACCGGTTTAGTGGATATTTTGTCCCATTTATCATCATCATTTCAACTGTGACGTTGGTGGTATGGATTGTAATCGGTTTTATCGATTTTGGTGTTGTTCAGAAATACTTTCCTGTAAGTTGAATGCCTTGGGCTATGTGGTTGTTGTGTTTTAAATAATCTATTGCCATTAATCGTATTCTTTTGTGTCTTAGATTCACTGAACTCTAATTATTCATTATGTTTTATTGGCTTGCCTCACTTATTGGCAGCAAAATCTAAGCCAGGCTAGGATAGTCAGTCACTCTCCTTCTTATTAAAGCTGCCCTTTGCTTTCTACTTAGATAATTTTCACAGACACCACCAGGCTCTCAGTTGTAATTCCGGCACTTACAAGATGCATTATTGGCCATTTTTGAGGTTATCAGGTATACGTCATAGAAAGTAGTTCACTTCGAATTTTCATAGCATGATAATTTAACAGATTTTAAGAAAATTTTTTTTGCTGTTTCCACAAGTACATTTTTGACCTCCCAACTTTCCAAGTAATGCTAATAGCTTTTTAATAATTAAATATTTGTTAAACATTTTAAGTGAGACAGTGGAATATACATTTTGGGTGAACAGTGTCATAGGAAATACAGTTTTTACCAGACTTAAAAAAAAAAGTGGGAAATACAGTCCCTCCCTCAAAACTTATCTGCTTGAGAAGTGGGAACTATACATGTCAGTGATGCTCCATTGGGAGCTGTGACAATTTTGGTTTCTATGACTTGGGGGAGAGGGATGCTGTTATATTTGTGTCTAGTGGGTAGAGGCCAGGATGCTGATAAATATCCTACAAGGCACAGGACAGGCCCCTACAACAAAGGATTATCTGACCCCAGTGCCAGTAGTGCCAAGGTTGAAATCTTGATATATGTAAAAAGCTATGTTAGAGCTTCCAGTGGTATTTAATAACTGCCCAGTGAACAGAAACAGTGTTTTACCTTATCTCATACCTAGCCCAGTCTAATGCTTATTTTACTTTAGAGCCATCGAATAAGAAACTACAAATAGGGAATAGGTAATTTTCTTCTTTTTAAAAAAATTCTGCCCATATTTAAAGATATATCAAATGTTAGTGTGCATGTCATTTACTAAAATGTCATTTTCTCCCTCAAATTTCCTGTCTTAAATTGGGAAATGTCCAAGTTAAGCCATTTAAGGGAACCTCAGTGTAGCCTGTGAATGTATTCCTAGAATTTGCCAGTGGCTGTTCCCGGCCCCTGCCTGCCTAACGTTTCTGCTTTCTGGGGAGAGCAGCACATTTGGCACGTGGCTATGGGAAGGCTCGGCCCTAAACAAGTTAGAATACGTGGCTTTCTGCTGTTGCATGCCTCTCCGTCTTACTTTGGCTTCTTTTGTTTTTATCTGCAAAATCAGGGAGGATGCTGGCAAATGAGGTACTGCATGTTCCTTTAAGATACTGTCATCACTGTGCTGCACAAAAATCATTTGTAGGGAAGGGTTCCTGTTAACTTCTAGAAGTCTACCTAGTCCAATTGTAATGCCAGGCGTTATTTTGACAACAATTACTTTTTTGTTGTTGTTGTTGTTTTTTTTTTTTAAATCACATCATCTTTATTTCTACAAATCTTGTCTTAAACAGGGGGCCCTCTACCTAAATGCAGCTGTTTCTGTGAAATTAAATAACCCTTCAATAAAATACTTTATCTTGGAATCCTGTCTTTCAAAATCAAAGAATAGAGTGTAGGAGGAAAGTAAAGAGACTGTGATCTGTATCCTTGATTTAGAAAACGTGCTTTTTACTGTAATTAAAATTATAAAAAATTACAAAATTAATCTCTTAATTATAACCCATAGCCACCAGCCATTTAAAAAAACAAACAAAGACAATTCAAGCTCTCAGAATTCAACTGATAATACCAATATGTGCCACCAGCTATCTGGAAAAGTAGACCCATATTTTGTTTGTTTGTTTTGGGTTTACAGAGAAAATAATAGTGAAAAATATAAAGACAATAAAGATGACTCAGAATCACATTCCCAGCAGTAATTGTGTTTGCACTTTGGTGGACATCTTTCCAGGACTTGCTGAAAGGCTATATGCAGATGTAGAGAGAGAATTTTGCGTGAATAAAATCACAGCACATGCCTTTTTGTACTTGCTTTTTAATTTCACAGTATGACTGGTATCTCTCCATATTACTAAGTGGAGATACGTGTCATCATTCCAACAATTGCGTAATACTCCGTTATACACACTGTACTCAGTTTAATTGACTGATCTCCTATTGATTGTTTTTATTTTGCCATTACAAAAACAAAACACTGTGATAAACAGTTTTGTATCTTTTTTCCCTTGTATGGTTATCACCTTAGGAGAGCGTCTTTGGAGGCCCATGATTTTTAAAACTTTTGTAATTATGATAAAAATGATAACATAATAGTTACAATTTCTTAGATGCCTTTCCTATGTCGTGTGTATGTTTATATGTGTTCGTATGTGTATTGCCTCTAATCCTCACAATCTGTGAGCTGGGTATTATCTCCAATTTGTATATTGGAGGAGGGGAAACTGAGGCACAGAGAGGTGAAGCTAGTGTTAGAGCCAGGATATGGGTTTGCATGGTCTGATGCCAGAGTCTGTGCTCTTTCCCCGGTGGAGGAGTTTTCTGTGAGACTCTGCTCCTGTAACACCTCTGGAGAAAGGCTGTGGGATCAAGTTGGAAACTGGGATGTGCGACAGTAAAATGAACTCTGCTACTGAAGCAGCACAGAATGGGATCGTGTCTCCTAAACCCAAGCTCACCCCACTGTCTTCAGGCCCCGCCAGCCCACTGAAATGTTCCTATGTGATGTGTTGAGAATTTTGGGAGGTTCCTCACTAAACTCTCCACCCGCCTCTGCCTCTCTCCTCTCAGAACCCCTATAAGAACATCTCCCAGACGGAGGTGGTCATCCGGTTTGCCTTCCAGACGTCCATCACGGTGCTGTGCATCGCCTGCCCCTGCTCCCTGGGGCTGGCCACGCCCACGGCGGTCATGGTGGGCACCGGCGTGGCCGCGCAGAACGGCATCCTCATCAAGGGGGGCAAGCCCCTGGAGATGGCGCACAAGGTCAGCCCTGCACCGCAGCCTTCCCGCCCTCCTGTCTGGAGGATGATTTTCTTAAGAGAGTCTTCATGAAGATAATATCTGTTTGCTATTTCAGATCGAAAGAAAAACCTTAGAGCCACCTGAGGGTAACAGTGTTGATTAAGTAGAATAGGAAGCCAAGTCTAACTGGGAATAACAGCAGCAACTGCAGCAGCTAAGAGGCACATACTAAAATGCTTTATAAATCGTAATTGATTTAATTGCATTAACAACTCTTTGCAGTAGGTGCTTGTCATTCCCATTTTGCAGATGAGGAAACAGCAGCGGGAGGAAGTTAGGTAACTTGCCCAAGGGTCTGCAGCCAATGCAGAGCCAGGCTCCAGGAGAAAAGTGTCCGTGGGATCAGTGGCAGGTCCCGTGACCTTGGAAGTGAAGAGTGAGCCACAGTGTTGATGGCGAATCTTCCTTTTGTCCAACATACCAGCCTTGCCTTCTGCACTTCCGTTTATGTATTCAGTGTGCGTTGAGCACTGACTATGTGTGGGCCCGAGGTAGGTTCTGGTGATGGTCGTGGTTCCCAGCTACCAAGGAGCTTAAATTTTAGTCAAAAGTCAGATATCGAGTTACTAAATAACAAATGCTGAGTATTTTGAGACAGTGAGATGTCCTGGGGACACTCTAACAGGGGCCTAACCTAGACTCGGCGTGTTGGACGCGGGGTGAGGGTTGGTATAGGTGGTTGGGGAAGGGAAGGAACTCAAAGGTTAGTCTGAGACCTAAGAGCTGAGCAAGAGCCACTTGACGCAGGTGGGAAGAATGTTCTGGCAGTGGGGACAGCAGGTGGAGAGGGCCTGAGGAGGCTGTGCTGCCAGGGCGTGGGCTCCACAGATCAGGGACTGAACTTCTCCTCGTCATTGTATCCCTGGCATCTCGCCTAGCACCTGCCCATTCAAAGCCTTCAGAAGGTACTAGCTGAGTAAATAAATGATGAACTGGAAGAAAATCATTGAGAGAGACTGGAGACGAAGGTGTTGAGGGAGGGCCGGAACACGAAGGCTTGAAGGTATAGTGAAGGGTTCTGAACTTCCGTAAGAACGACAGTGATGCACCTGGGTGACATGACCGGACTCTGTGTTGGGCAGATCATTCCGGCTGCAGAGTGAAGGAGGCAGGAGTCATTGGAGGAAGATCAGTGAGTGGTGTTGAAGGAAGAGGCCACCACACAGCGTCAGAATGAAAGGCTGAATCCATTGTTTGCTGAGGGCGAGCCGAGGGAGGTGGTCTGAACAGCGCAGCGAGCCAGCCTTAGGGCTCGAGGAAGCGTGCAGTTCAGGGACTGGTGGACTTCCAGAAGCAAGGGCTCGGCTGGCCCTGCAAGTGCAGAGACTGAGTGTGGCTGCTGCTGTCAGACACGTGGGGACTGGTGCAAACTGCCATTGACCAAGTGGGACGGATTGAAAGCTGGCCTGGGGGTTACTTGTCAGTATGGCTGCAGAATCATCCTTTCCTTTCTTGAACTTGGAGCGTGAAGACTTTATTTCCCGTAGTTTTTGCACTGAGGCAGGCAGGAGAAAACAGTGGTTGGGCTGGGTGGATAGCAGTCGACAGGGAGGCAGGAGGACACCAGGGTCCTGACTCCTGACCTGGCAGGAGGAAGCCTGCAATGGTGTCACTGTCCAGGAGACAGTGCCACTCTGTCACCTGTGCAGCCAAGTGAGAGTTTCTGGCTTTACCTGGTTAAGGTTAAGCCACAGTGTGGGTGTTTTTGACTGGCAGACAGGGAAACAGCTTCTTTAGAGCAGGAGTTGTTGAACCCCTGCTGTAGATTGACTGCAGGGAGTTACGCTGAGAAGTTATGAAGGAGTATTGTTATCTTCCTGAGGCAGGTGGGTTTCAGTTCTGCCTGAGCGTCGTGTGGACTGTGAAAGCCCCTTACGTCTGTGTTGTGGTCACGGAGACACGGTTGTTTTTGGCAGATAAAGACAGTGATGTTTGACAAAACTGGCACCATTACCCACGGGATCCCCAGAGTCATGCGGTTCCTCCTGCTGGTGGACACGGCCACACTGCCCCTCAGGAAGGTTCTGGCTGTGGTGGGGACTGCGGAGGCCAGCAGCGAGCACCCCTTGGGCATGGCAGTCACCAAATATTGTAAGGAGGTACGTGGACCCGGGTGTGGTTCTGCCCTGCGCACCCCCAACCATGCCTCACTATGTGCCTTCCGCTGTGCAGTCTAGAAAACCACTTAGCAGGCTTCTAGGCCGCCCTTGTCACAATTCCAGGTTATCACAAAGGAAGTTCAGTGTCACAGTCATTTGCTGAGCATCTGCTTGGCACTGTACTTGGGACAACAACAACAAAAGAAAACGCAGGAGAGGTAAACTCTGCCCCCTGGGAGCTTATAGCCTGAGGGGAAGACAGGTAGTCTAGAAACTCAGTCCCTTGTCAGTGCTAAGCGCTGACAAACACACACGTGACATGGGCGTACTGGAGTGAGGGAGGGAGAAGCGCTCTGCACCGGGGACATCTGAAATGGAGAGGAACCAGCAGGGCTAAGCCAGCAGGCCCTGTGGGTTCTTGGCACGGGCTGGAGAAGCATTGCACTGCTTTGGTCTCTCCATGTGAAGGTCCTATTTCTGTTTTCTCTGTCTTCAATCTGAATATAAGGCAGCAGAACGTGCTGGGATATTGCCCTGACAAGTTTTAAACGATTTGAGCAATGCTGGTGTTATTAATAGTAAACGTAGAAAGGTGAGATGGATGCCTTGAAAAAAAGTTGACACCTCTTCCTGGACAGGGGATCTTCCAGAAACCTCATTTCTCTGGTTTTGTCCTTCATGTAGGGTCAGACAGACCAAGGGCTCATACCCGCCCTTCACGTGAGGCTTTGCTCACTTCCCTCCCCACCGCCTCGTGCCCTCCTCCAGGGTCTGCTGTGTGTTCACTTCTCTCTTGAGCCTCAGGGTAGCTTTGTCACCACTTGCTTGTTCCGTCATTTTACTGAAGTTGTTTGCAACGTAAAAATGATGCCTTCCTCTCGTTGGCACCTGCACCCCTCTTTGATTGAGGTGTTAGGTGTGAATTGCCTTTCTCCTTCCTAGTCTGCAGCCCGTTCACCATGCTGAGGCATCACCCAGGCAGAGATTTTAGGCTGATCAGTCTTAATTCACTAGCTATAATATTGGTGTCAGATGAGAGAAAATTGCTGAGTTCCCAGCCGCTGTCTTAACTGTCCCCATCAGTTCCACTTCCCTCTCCTTCAGTAGGAGCGTCACACTGCTCCTACTGCCTTCACCCTGTGTCCCCATCCACCCTCCCACTGCACCCCTCTCAGTTTTCCGGTCCCAGCTCCCGCTCCCCTGCTCTCCCTGCCTTTGCAGGAACTCGGAACAGAGACCTTGGGATACTGCACGGACTTCCAGGCGGTGCCAGGCTGTGGCATCGGGTGCAAAGTCAGCAGCGTGGAAGGCATCCTGGCCCCCAGTGAGCGCCCGCCGGGTGAACAGGTTGGCAGCCTTCCTGCAGATAAAGGTATCCTTGGCCTTTGTCTCTACGCTATATGTGGGCCCGGCTGGGTTAAAGCAGAGCATACCAAACCACAGAGAGCACCCAGCTGGGCCCGCCTGCCGTGATTTGCTTGCTGGGGATGAAGGTGGCTCATGGCTGGGGCACCTGCGCCTGCCTTCCCCAGGGAGCCTGCAGTTTCTCCCTTGTATTCTTTGATGCTTCTGGCATGCAGAGGTAGACATAACTTAGATTCATGGAGCATTGCTTAGCTGACCCATTATTTTGATTCACTCCTTTCTTATCACAAATCAAATGTGCATCTCATAAGCTACAGAGTAGACAGATGGGACTTCTACTTTTGTCCTTCTTGTTTGCCTCCCATGTGGTTGAACCATGACAGGATGCATAGTATTTACAGAGCTGGCAGAAGGATTCAGGGAAAACAGATGGAAATGTCCTGTCCAAGCCAGGAAGGGATGCTGCTTGGAGTGATGCCTCCTTCGAAGAATGGCCTTTCTTATTCTAAGGGCAGCTTGCCAGCCATCAGCGTAGGGGGGGGGGCACCCCAAAACCCATGTCTAGTGTTTTTTCTAAGTATGTGGGTTTTGTGAAATCTTGATTTAGATTGTGATGTTAGACGCCATCCACCACCTTCTAGCAGTTTAAAGCCCCAGGGTGACCTTTCCACTATAGCTTTCAGGGGCTGATTGTGCAGTGACGCTTCAGTCAGTAGCACACTGTTAGAAGGTGACAGGTGAGAGATGCACCTGCCTTTCAGGAGGCATAGGGTAAAACATTTCATAGAAATAGACTTTTCTGATTATTTGTTGATTACCTGGAGTCATTGATACCAAGCAGTAATGAATCTAGTCAACACTTTCTTGGGTGTGGGGCTAATAATTAAGTGCTTATAATCCCTGTAGAGAAAGAGTCAGTGGATACCTCTAAAGTAGATAAGGACATCATATGACAATGTCCTAATATGCTTATAACATTTTCACACATATAGCATGTACTATTAACACCCCATTTTAATCCATACCCACCTGTTCTGCACATGAATTGTACTTTTTCCCCCTGGTCTTAAAGGATGGTATTACAAGAGGTGCTTACTAGGTTATAGATTTTCAGAATGGTTAAATGGATATTTTGCTGTGAAAAGGACTGCATGATTTTTAGTTCATAGTGAAATTGGACTATTTAGGAATAACCACAGTCTCTTTTGAATAGATGCAGCCCCCCAGACCTTCTCTGTGCTGATTGGAAACCGCGAATGGCTGAGGCGCAATGGCTTAACCATTTCCAGCGACATCAGTGATGCGATGACAGACCATGAGATGAAAGGGCAGACAGCCATCCTGGTGGCCATCGACGGTACCTTTTGCTCAGACCTTCCTTCCAGTCTCTTAAAATGCAGTTTTCTGTGGATGTCAACAAAAAGAGCCCTCCTTTTTTTTTTTTTTTTTTTTAAACGAATCTTCCTCTTGGTTAATTTTGGGTCTGTTTTCCAGAAGGTTGTCTTGCCGTCTTTTCTCTTCATTCCCATCCTGAGCCCTTTTTTTTTCCATCTGACTGTCTCCATCCAGCGCTGTTCTGGCATTGGTCTTCTTGCCATTGGAATCCTAAACTATCTTTGCCGTCATCATTGCTACTATCCTACTGGGTCATTCAAAGTCATCATCCTCATTCATCCCTGCAGACAAAGCAGGAATTCACTGCCCGTAGCTTTAACTACAGGACATCTTTAAATAGTCTGATCCCTGCAGCTCTTCCCTGTCTGCTGCACACAGACTGGGTGTGCACCAGGCCTCTCAAGACTGCACGTGTCTTAGTACTCAGACTCTATCTGTCTGCCTCTTAAAGAGAATAGAATCTTTACTTTGTTAATAGCAGTAACACGATATGCAAACCAGAAATAATTTACATGCTGTATGTCAGA
This sequence comes from Lepilemur ruficaudatus, assembly GCA_963574885.1. Lineage (NCBI taxonomy): Eukaryota > Metazoa > Chordata > Mammalia > Primates > Lepilemuridae > Lepilemur > Lepilemur ruficaudatus. The sequence continues at coordinate 12,021 of CAUYRT010042183.1, forward strand.
TGCTCCAGCTAAATACATATTCCTCTCCCATTCTCTCTTTTTCCCTTTCTAAGTGTCTGTAAACCCACAGCCCCCTCGGTTTGTCAAACCAGAATTGGCACAACTATAAAGGAGTCACGCCCTCTCGTACATCCCTCCCTCTGTTCCCGTTCACACCTTAGTCCTGGAAACCTGCTTCTGTGTCTAACGATGCACTAAAAGAAAAATTCTGCAGAAATGTTTTCTGTAGGAAAAGACAAAAAGAAAGGATTGATTTTTTTTTTCTAGCTTGGATGTTCATCACTTTAACATTTGTTATATTTCTCACATTTTAGTAGCTAACATGTATTGAGTTCTTGCTATGAGCTAGGTACTTTGCAAAATAATACATGTTTCTTATAGAAAATTTGGAAAATTCAGAAAGCTACAAAGAAGAAATGAAAGCACTTATGACCCTACCCTTCAGGGAGCCTCTGTGAACATTTCTATATTGCTTCCAGACCTTCTTGTGCATCTTTAAATGTGAACAATTAAAAAAAGAAAAAGCAAAAAACCATGTTACGTTACATAATCAGGTGTATTGGTTTTGTGTACATGGCATTACACAATGAGAAGTGTTGCACGTCACGACGTTACGTTGGCTTGGGGTGCCCCGTCCCGCGCGTGCTGACGCAGGCTGCTTTGCTCCAGGGGTGCTCTGTGGGATGATCGCCATCGCAGACTCTGTGAAGCAGGAGGCCGCCCTGGCCGTGCACACGCTGCAAAGCATGGGTGTCGACGTGGTTCTGATCACAGGGGACAACCGGAAGACAGCCAGAGCCATTGCCACTCAGGTACGGCCCTTCAAGATTACAAACTGTTAAGTTCACAGAAGCATCTAGAGACAAAAATAAGCACCAGGGCCCCCAGCGCTCAGCTTCGCTTCTGCTCTTCCCAGGTGCCGTTTCCCCCGTGAACTCCATTCTGCTCCGAGCTAGGCAGCCTCTGAGGCTGCTGTGCTGCCACCCAGAGATCTTGTCCCTGGGGCCCAGGCGCACACATCCCTGGAAAAAGCCATTGCAGTATTCTGTAACCCATGTCCCAGTCTTTGCAATAGGAGGAAAATAGTTTATGACTTGAGGGCTAAAAGACATCTTCACGTTAAGGGAAGGTTTTGCCAGCTTGGCTTTTGTCACTCGTGTGCCCAGATAACTCAGTCCTGGGCAGGGCTCCAGTGGCCCTAGGTGCTGAGTTTGGGCCAGGAGGACAGCATGGCAGGACGGCTGCCTGACTCCTCATGGCTCCAGCGTGAATTCCTGAAAACTGTGCAACTCCCTCTCCCACAAAGGTGTGCAGAGCTGTACGCTTTTGAAAATTAATTGTGTCCTATGAGGGAAGCAGCAGTATTTCTGTTTTCTGTGGTCTTCCTTGCTAATGACAGACTTGTTGAGTGTCCTTCCCCTTTTCCTGGTTAAAACTTGTTCATCCACACAAAGCACCGTGGATGTGACAGACAGGGCCAGGCACTGTGAGGAGTTAAGAGGGGCCCGTGCTCCTGCGGTGGGTGGACCAGAAGCGGGGCAGAGCGGTGACAGGGCATGGATGCAGGAGAGGGACCGGGAAGGGAGAACCGAGCCTGCCTTCCCTGTAGCAGGCAGCGCAAGCATCACCCAGGGGCACAGAGTGACACGGTGATTTGAAGAAGCTCTAGGGAGCTGCATGGTGCAGAACCTAGTGCAGGCCCTAGCTTTGGAACACCAGCCAGAGGCCAGACTCAGGGGCCTCAGAAGGCAGATCTCTAAGAGTTTAGCTATTGTCCCCAGGGAGGTGGTTGGATCCACTGGAGGACGTGAAGCAGGAAGTTAACATGATTGTTGATTAACATGATTGACAATTGTTTTGGAAAGACGTCCGGGATGGCACGTGGAGAGGAGAGTTGCGGGGCTGAAATGTGGACAGGCCCTAAGCCAGTGCAGGACACTGGGGCGCACCTGGGGAGAAACATGCCCTATGACCGCACACCTGCAGGATGTGGTTGACTGACGGGTCCTGGAGGCCAAGGCCAAGAGGAAAAGGGCAACTCAGGGTTTCTACCACTGCCCACTGTCTTTGTTGCTTTCCTGTCCTCTTAGGTTGGCATCAAAAAAGTCTTTGCAGAGGTGCTGCCTTCTCACAAGGTGGCCAAGGTCCAGGAGCTCCAGAACGCCGGGAAGAAGGTCGCCATGGTGGGAGATGGGGTTAACGACTCCCCGGCCTTGGCCCAGGCGGACGTGGGCATCGCCATCGGCACAGGCACAGACGTCGCCATCGAGGCGGCCGACGTCGTCCTCATCAGGGTGAGTGTGGCTGTGTCCAGGCCGTGGGAGTGGTGAGGGTGTGGAGCAGACCCCTCCTCACCGCATGTTTCTCCCCTCCAGAACGATCTGCTCGACGTGGTGGCTAGCATTCACCTTTCCAAGAGGACCGTCCGCAGAATCCGAGTCAATCTGGTCCTGGCGCTGATTTATAACCTGGTTGGGGTTCCCATCGCGGCAGGTAGGGGTGGCCCTCACCTGTTCCATTACCTGTGCCCCACCCGGGGCCAGAAAGGCTTCTCCCTGCCAGGTTCCTGCCAAGCTCAGTGAGGACCCTGCCTGCTGGCTGGTTATTGGCCTTTTAATTGTCCTTATCGTCCCTGCTGTATTTATACATCTCTAAAGGTAAATGAGGAGCTACTGAGAAGACCCCAAACCTTCATTCACAGTGGTCCTTTCTACAAAGCTGGTTGAGAGGCTTGGCTGTTTATGTGTGTGGCCCCATTTTCTGAACCATTTATTAAGACATAGAATCTGAAAAATAATCATTATTAAGAGTTATGGGGCACCTGCCACATGCTAGGCACCACGATTGGTGTTTAAGAACCTTGTTTTAAGGATTAATCCTGCCCAGAGGCTGGGTGCAGTGGGGACAAACGTGCCCTGTGATCCTCAGCAGGGGAGAGTGCCTGTAATCTTAGCACTTTGGGAGGCAGAGGTGGGAGGATCGCTTGAGGCCAGGAGTTTGAGACCAGCCTGGGCCATAGTGAGACCCTGTCTCTACAAGAAAGAGAAAAGTTAGCCGGGCATGGTGGTGCCATTTGTAGTCCCAGCTGCTCGGGAGACTAAGGCAGGAGGATCACTTGAGCCCAGGGGTTTGAGGTTGCTGTGAGCTATGATCACTCCACTGCACTCTAGCCTGAGGCGACAGAGTGAGACTCTTTCAAAATAAAAAAACAAAAAACAAAAAATTAATCCTGCCCAGTTTTTCTTCTGACTCTCACGAAGAGTCTTTCCATTTCATGGAAAGAAATGAGTTTTTTTCTGCTTTGTAACTCCCCTTCCCTACCCAAATCCTGTGGAACCTGATGGGGAAGAGTTCCAGGCCCTTCTGCAAGGTAGTGCTCCTCCATTGGCGGAGGAGAACAGTAGTTTTTAAGCTTTCCTATCTTGGTTTCCCCTGTTGTGTCCAAGTGGTTAGTGGTTACTCCCATAGCAGGGATAAGCGTGTCTACCTTGGCCTCCTGAGTCTGAGGGGTCACGCAGGTGTCCCTCCTGCCCCCAGAGCCGGCTCAGGAGCCTCATCCACTCAGGCATCTGGGCGTTTGCCACAGACGATTGACCAGACCTAGCCCGAATCTCCTGGCACTCACTTCCCTTGTAAAGGTGTTGTGAAGCCCTGGAGGTGAGACCATCTGTGTAGATAAGGACCTTGGCTTCAGGACAGCTGGCTCCTGTGCCTCCTGCTGCTTTCCCTCTTTCCCTCCACCTCTGCTCCCCAGAACACTCCCTGTAACGGGGTGCCACCCGTGGGTGTTTCTGGGAAGGGCAGGGTAGGTGGGAGAGAGCCAGGTCCCTGACAGTACCCCACGCCCAGCTTTCTAGGACAGCCTCCCCCAGGTGCAGCGTGGGCTGGGGTGGCTGAAGGTGGGTCCCAGCACTCCCCTAACCTCTCCCCTCCCTCCCCACCCCCATGCCAGAGACCTGCTCCTTGCTCTTACCTCCACCTTGGCGTGACTGCGTGTCCTTGCCCTGGCAGGTATCTTCATGCCCATTGGCATCGTGCTGCAGCCCTGGATGGGCTCGGCAGCCATGGCGGCCTCCTCTGTGTCTGTGGTGCTCTCTTCCCTGCAGCTCAAGTGGTGAGTCCTGCAGGGTGGGGCGTCTGTCAGAGTGTCCCTGTGTGCTCACGGCAGGTTGGGGCTCACCAGTGTGCTTCCTGGGGTAAGAATGGACGTGAGTGCTCGCTCCCCACTCAGTCACCTGAGGCAGACCCCGCAGTGGCAGCCAGGTGTGTGTGTGGAGTGATTTATCGGGACCACGAGCAGGTGGTTTGCCACTCAGCAGTCAATGCATTGGACGGTCCTCACTCTGCTGCCCAAGCGCTGTTTATGTGAATGTCATATAGACATGAGATCCCTGTGCATTATCTGTTTTCATTTATTAATGCATTGATTTAACAAAAGTCAATGGCGGCCTGCTATGTGTAAGGCATTTGTTTATTAGGAAGTTTCTAAATCAGGTGAACTTCACTTAAACCATAGGCATTTAATGGCTTTTTTCTTTAAAACACATGAGGTTTTGATACTGCATGTTATTCAAAGATGGATGAGAGGCCCTCACCAGGCTTCAAGGAAAAAAAAAAGAGCCTTGTGTCCAGAAAGGCTCAGATGCTCTTGCATTCTTGCATTCCAGCTATAAGAAGCCCGACGCAGAGAGGTACGAGGCTCGGGCCCATGGCCACATGAAGCCCCTGACCGCGTCCCAGGTCAGCGTGTACATCGGCATGGACAACCGGCGGCGAGACTCCCCCAGGACCACACTGTGGGACCAGGTCAGCTACGTCAGCCAGGTGTCTCTGTCCTCCCTGACTCCCGACAGGCCAGCTCGCCATAGCACTGCAGTGGACGACGGTGGGGACAAGTGGTCTCTGCTCCTGAATGACAGGGATGAGGAGCAGTACATCTAAAAGCCCTAGGCCCAAGGCAGGGCAGGGCTTATCTCTCTCCAGCGAAGCAGCCGGCCCGACTCCTCCCGAAAGGGAGCCAGCATCCACTGGCTGCTTGAGCCGAGCAGGCGCAGCACCAGTAGCCAGCAGTAGGGTGGGCAGAGCTTGCCCCGGCCTTGTGGACTTCTCCTTCCTGGACGTTTCTGGTCATCCCACCCCACAGTGCATGGTGTGGCCTGGAGAGGCCCGCCCTGCCTGGGTCCTGTAGGCGCGGGCAGAGCATCATGGCCTCACCATGCTGTCGGCGTGGGCTCTGTCAGAAACCTTGCTTGGACTCTAGAATACGCGAGGCGGTTCAGTCCTCCTCACAGACCTCTCTCTGCTCACAGTGTTTGGGATGACTACGTACTGAGGAACAATCTCGGTGGGACTGAAAGCCTAGCTGGGCCTTTCTGGAGACCTCCTGCAGAACTTGCTGTTGGGCTCCTTTTGACAACACCTGTGTGCTGAGACCGCAGTTTACCTCAAGTGCACCTGTTGTTTTCTGCTGGCACAATCTCTTCCTTTTCTCCCGTCTGTGTGCTTGGCGTCCTTTACGCTGGGGACACCCCTCCCCGTGCCTGTCACCTCTGAGGACAGGCCCATTGTCCTTTGGCCCTGCCGACTTTCTCAGGCGTTTCTGCAGATGCTGTAGCGTATGCGTGTCCGGCCTGAATCTGCTGCCTCACTCACGCGCGGCCACACACCCCGGCCGGACAGCTCACCACACCCCTCTTCAGGTTGAGGAGAGCTTTCTCGCTGAGGAGCCGCTTCTCCGTGGAATTGTGGCCCCTCTTCCCAGAGCAGGTTGCTGTTGCTGCCAGCTGAAGTGAGGGTCTCAGAGCCTGGCCTGAGAGTCAAGCCAGGCTTCCCGTGGGGTCTAGGTGCTCAGGACCAAGGCATCTGTCCGTGTCCCTGCCTAGCCTGTGGTGCTTGAAATGTGCGCTGTGGGAGGCGTGTGTATGCGGGAGCCTCCTTGCATGGTCCCAGGAGCTTCATTTACATGGTCTTCTGTCACCTCATGGGGTCCAATAGAGGATTCATGTCACTAGCGCCCCTGGTGACTCAGAGAAGCTGTGCTGCCTGCGTAAGAGGAAAGCACAGTGCTCCCCCCCGAGCCTGCCTTCCACACGCTGTGTGGGTGCCATAGGGAAGGGGTGGCCACAGCGCCCCAAAGGGACAGTCTGGTTTTACCTGTCGGTGGCTCTTTGTGATTGTGTGACATCAGAGGGGCAGGAATGGGCCCAGTTTGAAACCCTGAAGTCGGTGGCGATTGACAGAACCACAAGGGAGCAAAGTACTAGAATCAGATTAAGTTCTAAAGTGAAGCCCTCGTGTCACACACAAAATAATTTTAGTTATTTATTGAGTGTCCATTATTTGCCAGGGACAGTGTTAGTAGCACTTTTTTTTTAGATTATCTCTAATCCTCCCACCAAACCAGCAAGGTAGCTGTTATTGCCTACATTTTACAGGCAAGGAAACAGGCTCAGAGAAGCTGAATCTTGCTGGGATGACACAGCCAATATATTAGCACATGCCGTGTCTCTTGGCTCTGAAGGCTTTTCTCCAGTTCTGCTGCTGCTTTGAGTGTCATTTTGCTTGATAAGAATAAACAAGGAAAAGGTCCTTGCCTCCTGGAAGAACAAGCCAGCCAGGCGACGTATTAGCTGTATCCCGTTTAGATTGCAGGTGATTCATGAGGTCATCTCACCTTCACCTTGGATGATTAGTTTCGATTTTTGCATTTAATGTAATTTTTGCTGGGTTTCATCTTTTAATTCCAGCACAGGGTTTTGTCATGTTTTCATTGTTTTTAGTCTCTGCCTTGGCCTCCCCCACCCCGCCCGCCCCCACTGTCTGTCCCAAGTTGTGTCGTCTCTTTATTGTTGCTCGGGGAATGTTTCTTGTTTTCTAACTAGACTAATCAACATCTAAAGAATATAATTGTGTTGATTTTTAAAACTTTTAGGACCATAAACTCGATGTTCATATATGGACATGAAAATATTTACACAATTTTACAGAAAACAACCTAGATGTTCAAGAATAAGGAATTTTTTTGGTCAGGTAATTCTTAATCCAAAAACTTTCCATGCAATACTAGAATAAAGTTTCTTTTATTCCTCTACAAGTCTGCCTCGCTGGCTCTGCCTGTGAGAGAAGCATGGTCCAAGGCCGGTGGGGCCCTGTGTGCCGTGATGACCTCGAGGCCCTGGCTCAGCCCGACGTGTTTTAGGGAGCGGAGAAGGATGGGGTCTCAATAGCAGGGGACATGAGGGTGGCCGCAGGCCTCTTGATCTGCCATCTCTGGCACTGGTGTGCGCCCCTCTCTCTAATGCTGAGTGTGGCCGGCCTTGGTGGTGTGTGGGGAGAACTGAGAGGCAGCCCCTGTCAGAGTCCCCCCATTGCGCCAGGCACAGTGCACCCCATCACGTGAACGTGTCTCTGCTTCAGGGTGATTTTCTGCAAAAGGCTGTTCTCGAACACACACGTCCTAATCAGAAGGGGTCCGTTTTGAGTTCCTTGACCCTGAAAGAGTGGGGCAGGGGAAGTAGCAGAAAAATTTGGACCAAGGGGCTCTGCTGGGAAAGCTCTGTGGACATCTTAGGGTAGCGAGGGCCCTAAGTGGGGTACACCTAAAGGGAGGTGACAGTCTAATTTGGCATCTGAACCAGGGCACTTTTAAGAATAGAAGGAGGCACTACAAATAGTTGTGCCAGGACAACTGGCCTAACCTGGGACTATCTAGGCAAACTGGGACATGTGGTCACCTTCCTTCAAAAGGAAATAGACACTGGGAAGTCACCATTGACACAAACTCCCTATGTTAGAACTTTGCACAGTTGTAGGTTCCAGAGACATGCTGGCGACATAATCCTTTATCACATTTCAAGGTTTCCCCCATATCCACGTCTTGGTACCCACACTTCTCTGTCGAATCATTGAGGTGATTATCTTGTGCTCAGAAGGACTGCACTGCTAGATGGCCAGGCCTAGGACGCCATGTGCTGCTGTGCCACAGTCCCTCTGGCACACCCTGGAGGACTGAATGCCGCATGCTCGTGACTCATTTTCTGGATGCCCAGGTGTGGAAATTTCTTATTGTATGCATGTCCCGGTGTGAAAAGCAAGGGTTGATACCACCTTAGGAAGGGGTTCCATTTGTTTAGAAGATAACATGCTTTCTAAAACTTGAGCCAATTTCCCTGATAGATTCACCAAGCACCAGAATAAATCACAGCATTCCTGATAAATTTTCAGTCTTTAAGACCTTAGTGGAGGATTGTGATGGTATTACCTTTTAAATAAATGAATGCGATGATTCTAGCTTTCTTTTAACACATGGCATCTGGGCCAGGCTCATGCCTGTAATCCTAGCACGCTGGGAGGCCAACGTGGGAGAATCGCTTGAGATCAGGAGTTTGAGACCAGCCTGAGCAAGAGCAAGACCCCATCTCTACTAAAAATAGAAAAAATTATCTGGGCATGGTGGTGCATACCTGTCGTCCCAGCTACTCAGCAGGCTGAGGCAGGAGGATAGCTTGAGCCCAAGAGTTTGAGATTGCTGTGAGCTAGGCTGACGCCATGGCACTCTCGCTCAGGCAACAGAGTGAGACTCGGTCTCAAGGAAAAAAAAAAAGCCATCTGGAAATTGTTATGTGAAAAAATCTTCAAATTATTCTGCTATTTTTCTAGGGAACCAAGATTAATAAACGTGACCTTTATTAGAAAAATAATTTAAATTACAGAAGAAATTTTTTTTTGCTTTAAAAACTTACATTTCAGTAGATAAATTCCCTAATGTGTATGAAACTGAGTTAGAAAATTGTTGTTTGCATACAAGTTTTTCTTATTTATTTAAAAAAAAAAAAGCAAGGAACAAATACACAAAGAAATGCTTCAAGCAACCACTCATGCCGACTCTTGGTTCCCTGTTCAGACTACGTCCGTGCGTGGGAAAGCTGATTTGGTATTGGAAAGTATCGTGGAGCTGGTAGAAATGAAACCACTATGCTTTCTTCATTTTCAAACTCAGCTTGGGCAGGCACATAAACACCATTGTCTGGGTTTTCTTTGCAGAGGGAGATGTCTACTCGTCTGCTGTTTTTCTTTGTGTGAAAACAATGACAATGGTTGAAATTACAGGATAGAATATGAGAATGTTAAGTAGTGCTGCAAAATCCCAGAATCTCCTTTCTTCTATTCAAAAAGATGAATGAACAGATGTAAAATCATCCAAGGGCTAAAATAAAAACAAGAATTGATGGAAATTTAGCATTTTTTCCCCTCTGAAATAGAAATGGCTATTATTTCTTCTAGGTATAAACATAATTGCTTATAGCAAAAATTTAAGCATAAATGTAGCAAATAGGGGAAAAAGGCTCCCATAATGCTTTCTCCTCAGCCCGAAAAGGAAATCATGAACATGATTTATTTCAAGGAGGGATGACTTTGGGGGTGGACTACATTGGGACACTGAGGCAGCAAAGCCTTCCTGCCCCTTGGTGCCTAACTCCTGACCGGGTTGCAGCCATCTGAGCATAGAGGTGCTGCAGTGGGCCCTGGGTGGGCCTGTTGGGAGCTGATTCAGGTCCCAGTCAGATACCTCCAGGTTGCTGGGTGCCAGGGCAGGTTCCATCGCTTGTCTGGTAGGCCTGCTCTTTGCATCACTTCCACAGACAGGGACCCCAAGCCTTAGGTTGTGGAGCTGGCTGTCCGGGAGGCAGCGGGGGCGTTCAAACCCACTTGGCTCTAGCCCCAAAGTCAACGCTCCCTCTGGAAAGCTCCCTCCTCCTCCCAAAAGTGAATGCCTTTGCCCCAGTTAGAGAGAGGCGCCCCCCACCCGCCACCCCGCCCTTTGGCCTTATGTGGGACAAGAGGTGTCTTTTGGCAGGACAGTGTGGTTTATCTCAAGAGCCACCAGGTGTCTCTCTGACCAAAACAACCTCTCAGTCTGTAGCCACAGCTAATTCTCTTTATTGCTTTTTATGTATCTGGAAATTCAGAGAAGCGTGATCACAATGAAAACACAGGAGAAGGGGAAGGAGGATGAGGCTGGGGTTCAGCCCTGGCACTGGCTACCTCTAAGCTCTAATATATGTTCCTCCTGCACTTGCAGCCCAGGGTTTCATGGCCTTCTCAAATTTGCATTTAGCCGTCCAGAGTAATGTTGGGGCGACTCGGCGATTGTCATATTTCTCTTTATCATCATGTGCTGAGCTTCATGTTAAATATTCTTGCATGTTTGGATAATTTTTTTTTTTTTTTAGTCTTGAACTTATCTAAGAGAAAAAGGGTTTTTAAAGGGCTCACAGTGTTTTCCATGGCTCCAGAGCTCCAAGTTCTGGCTCCTGTGTTTGCCTTGGATCTACAGGAGTCCACCGCATCCTCTGGGCAGAAGTCTGTCCTCAGCAGTGTCGATTACAGAGTTGGTACCCTAGTGGCCTGGAAGGTAGATCCTCACCAAGGCCCCTGGGGGCTGCCTGACCCTGAGGAGGGTTCACCTGCCCCAGCCCCCTATTTTCTCACCTGTCCTGAGATACGAGGATGGACGGGGCAGTCCAGGGGAAACCTGTGTGGCCCAACTGTCCCAGGTAATCTCCAGGGGCAGTGAACATGTTGTCCAGTCTCCAGATCATCTACCTCTTTGCAAATGAAAAAAATGACAGAAGTGTGATCTGAGGTGTCAGCCTTCTCATCTACACAAATGACAGTTCCTGTGTCACACACAGGGTTGCTCTGGGTGTGATGTCATCTCAGTGAAGCACTTAGAACAGTGCCTGGCACGTCCGGAGTGCTCAACAACATTAGCTGCTGTTGTCATCGTTGCTGTCATGAGTGATGATATCTGTATTCTAGAAAAAAAAACTCAGCCTTTCTCTAAGCAGATAAAAGCCACCTTTGTCTGTTGGGCCAGAGGAAGTGCCTATTTATGTATAGGCTGCTAAGACATGGAAGAACTGTTAATGGAAGTTTGCTTAAAAGGGAGCTGCCTTTGCTCCTTTGCTGGACGCCAGGCCAGACCCCCATTTTCTCATTTTCTGGTGGTCTTAGCATGTGACCTCTGCCTCAGTGTGCCCTATGTTCAAGGAAGGACATTCCCACGGAAGTCCACATAATGTGGGGCTACATAACTGGCCTTGGAGTTGGGTGACTTCAGTTCAAAACCTGGCTTCAAACTCCGGGGAAGTCACCTGCCTTTCTGAGCTACTGCATCAGTGTGAAATGAGTTCACTCCTGCTTCACTGGCTTGTGAAGATTAAATGGAATTATGTGTGTTCAGTGCCTAGCACGGTGCCTGGCACACGGTAGACCCTTGTAAAAGGCAGTCATCGGTAAAATGACACTGACGTGGGGTCCCCAGGAAGGGACTTTGGAGGCAAAGGCTCTCGGGGAGGATCTGGGATAGTCCTGGAATGGGGTGCAGGCTCTCGGGAAATACTGGCTGGCTGAGTGAGGCAGGTGCACAGTGGGAATCAAGCACACGAGTGTAAAGGGTGCTAGTGAACAAGAGCTGCGGAAGAAAGGAAAGTGGTTTATTTCTAATGTGGCATTTCAGTCTGGGTTTAGAAGGCAGCATCTTGCCTCATTCAACCCACCTGGATTATATTCAGGAATTTGATCATTTTCACCAACCTTTTTTGATGTCTTTCCCCTTTCTCCTGGATAGAATTACATCACTACCTTCAGGTATGGTTTCCTAAAGAATGTACTAATTTTTGATTAAAATAGAACAGTCTTGCTCTGCTATTTCTGATGACCCAGCTTTGGGGGCTAAATATAAACCCCAGCACAGTGGTGTGGTATTTCCATCCCACAGAGGCAAGTGGGCTGCGGCAGCGTGTGAACGTAGTCACAGAATAACCTGCCTGTAATAGTGCCTGCAGTCGGGGGCAGTGAGAGGATCTTTTACTTATGTTTTTGGAGGAATGTAGGTGTTTTATAAACTTCCGCTTTCCCTTTGCTGATTAATGCTCAAAATTAAGGCCAAAATACGTAAGAGCTTAGACCTCAGTTAAATGTTGGCATGTATTACTTCTGGGAACCTAAAGGAAGTTGACGGTGCCTCTCTGTGACGTTGGGTTTAGGGGGGTTTCCTGTAAAGTATGAAACATACCAGATGCCTCAGGCTGGGGATTTGTTTCTCACTGAAAGCTCCACCCATCTCTAAGTATTACAGTTTTTTGTTTGTCTTTTTGCTGGATAACAGTGTTTTATATTTTTTTGTTTTATTTTATTTTTTAAATTGACCGGTAAAAATGTATGTGTTTATCATGCACAACATGATTGTTTGAAGTATAAATACACCGTGAAATGATCTAGGTAATGTTTTAATGTCACCTGTGCTGTTTTTTTTTTTTTTTTTTGAGACACAGTCTCACTCTGTTGCCCAGGCTGTAGAGTGCCGTGGCATCAGCCTAGCTCACAGCAACCTCAAACTCCTGGGCTCAAGCAACCCTTCTGCCTCAGCCTCCCAAGTAGCTGGGACTACAGGCATGCGCCACCATGCCCGGCTAATTTTTTCTATATATTTTTAGTTGGCCAATTAATTTCTTTCTATTTTTAGTAGAGACAGGGTCTCGCTCTTGCTCAGGCTG
>CAUYRT010042184.1:0-20897 GCA_963574885.1 Lepilemur ruficaudatus
ATCCTTCTGCCTCAGCCTCCCGAGTAGCTGGGACTACAGGCATGCGCCACCATGCCCGGCTAATTTTTTCTATATATTTTTAGTTGGCCAATTAATTTCTTTGTATTTTTTTAGTAGAGATGGGGTCTCGCTCTTGCTCAGTCTGGTTTCGAACTCCTGACCTTTGAGAGATCCGGCCACCTCGGCCTCCCAGAGTGCTAGGATTACAGGCACGAGCCACCAAGCCCGGCCAGAAATGAGATTTTTGAAAAAGAAAATAAGACACAATATGGGTATAAAATAAACCATTAGAGTTTGGTTTGAGTGTATTTCAATGTTAAAGACGTTAAAAAAATCTATTTTAGGTAAGCATCATAAAGTAATAGAAAACAGGTTTTGGAGTAACCTGGTTTTCAGGTCTAGCTGTAACATTTAGCTGTAATATACAGCTCTGTGACTTAGGGTAAATTATTTAATCTCATTGAACATTAGTTTCTTTATCTATTAAATGGGAATGGTAATTATGATCTCAGAATTATTTTGACCAGTAAATGAATTAACATAGAAAACACTTAACATATTATATGACACATATAGTATATTCAATAAATGTCACTTCTAGTTTTAAAATTATATGTAATATCATTAAGCCCTTACTGTATCCCTAGATAAGTGCATTATATAGTATCTCTTTTAGTTCTTTCAACAACCTTTTGAGGTTGGTCTAGTTCCACTTTATAAATAAGGAAAGTAAGAATGAGAGGGGTTAATTTGACCTCAGTCATGCAACTAATGAGTGGCAGTGCTAGGACCCAAACCAAAGCCCTTATCCTTCACCAGTGTGACACATACCAATTTTGAGGGATAGCGAAAGTAACAGTATACATATTAGAGACTCAGATCAGAACTTGAAAATCACTGGGAGGGAAAATAGAAAAAAGGAAAATATAAATGAGGATTTCAGTAGAGAAGAAACTTTAAAAATCAGTAGTAGTGTGTATCTGGTAGAGTAGAAAGAGAGGAGTTTAGACAAGGGTAACTAATGAGAGTTAGTAAAGGAAAGTAGAATGTATGAGTCATACAATGAGGAGGCTTTCTTTTGGCAGCTTCCTACACTAGCTTTAAGCACAAGAAAGAGAATATATTGCTGAAGAGACTATCATAGCATTAATATATGAGTCTGAGGAGAATTTTTCTCATTTGGTTTGCTTTTTATTTATTATCTTTGTCTTTTCTAGATGATTCCAGGTCAAGATATTTCAGATGCAACTCTCTTATTCTCACTTGACTCTTATAACTTGTATATTTTCTGGATTAATATAGAGTAGTTTTTAGTTTACCTCTGTTTTTATTCGTTAATAAAATTTATTTATATCTAGTCATGATGCTATTCTCTGGTTCAGACTTGAAGTTCTATAAGAAATAATTTAAATCAGGATGAAAAATTAGAGTAATATGGAAAAGTTCTGTTTATTAGGTATGATGTCTAACTGTATGAAGTTAGCCTTCTCTAAAATTTTTCTATTAATACTGCTTTCTCTTTTTAAACCAACTTTAATATATTGCTATAAATTTCATTTCTTTTGTCCTACTAGCTTTCCCTTCCCATCTCTTGTGGGGAAAGAATTTAGAAGCAGATAAGATCTTTCTCCTGAAGGAGCTCACAATTTGGTGTCTAATACAGTAAATGCCATAGTAAGAGCAGGAAAACAAATAAGGAACATTAAGTTTTGTGGCACAGAGGACAGAGATCCTACTGAGTTACAGAGAGATATTTGAGCTGATCCTTGAAGGCCTGTGACAGAGCTAGGAAAGGCATACTAGACAGAAGAACAGCCTCTAGACTGAGAAAGGCACAGAGCACACCAGGTCATTCAGTGAGTTGCACCCTAAACAGGAGCAGGCCCTCTGGACAGTCCCACTGTGGCTACTGACAAATATGATTCAGGGTGATTGTTTCTACAAGAGAAATTACAATTTTAACCTGCAATGGTGAACTAGTGTCCCAACAGTGCTAAGAAGGAAGACTGTGGGGAAAAAAATTCCATAGAGTAGAGGCAAGGTTGGAGCCCAACATGGAGAAAAAAATCACATTATATCCCTATAGCTCTCCACTTTTAAGAAAACTTGCTATAGGAATCTCCACATGATGTAAGTTGCTTTCATTCTAGAGATCACCCTGCTTGCGTATTTGTGCCTGTTTTCCCCAGTGTTTTTTGATTGCTTTGTTATTCAGCTATCCACTGATCCTTATAATAATAGGTGGCGTTTATTGAACTTGTACCATGTGCCAGGCACTGTTCCATGTCCTTTATGTTTTCCAGCTCATTTAGTAGCTTTCTTCTCTTATGATTTTACTTTAATGGTCATGGCAACTTCCTTATTTGTTGCATAGGTCAAAACTATCACACAGCCACCCTCAGGTGCAGGGTAAGCTGGGAAAGTAAGTATTTAGCTTTTTTAGCCTCTATAGTAGAGGCAAACCATGAAGAAGGAACAGTTAGAGATGAGTATGTCTGCTACATAATCCCTTTTCTTACTTGCCTGCTTTGATTATTTCTACCCCCTTTCATTTCTCTTTATTCTTCCCTATCAATCCAACTTTTTTTCTCTGAAGAGACAAAAATTCTTTAAAGATTAAGATTTTTTACTACTATTATTAGTAACAGTACTACTATTGACATATATATTGAAGTTCATGAAGAATAAACTACAGCTTAGGTTTTCAATTTTTATTTGTACAGACTAACATTTATCAAATTGTAGCATTATAAAAGCAATTCTACAAAAGGAATGTTTACATTATGCTTTAGTACCTTCAGTTGTATATTAGTCTTTAGCATAAACATCACATGCCAATGAGATATTATCCTTTGTTGTATATTTCCTTTGTTGTTATTTTAAGACCTTAATATTATGAGCCAAATGGGAGATGTTTATTTTACTTAAATTGAAGTTATCCTTTGAGTTACAGTAAGTTCTCCAAATTTATAAAGCAGTAGAATCATCTGATATAAGCAATTGGATTAGTTCATTTATTCAATAAATTTTTATTAAGTTTCTGTTACGTGCCTGGGGGTATGGAGAGATGAAAGAGTTGATAGGGAATAATATTTGAGAACAGGCTATGTTTGTGAAAATAAAAGCAATTACCACCCTTAGTAAACAATAAAATATACATAGATAAACACCCATGAACAACCATAAAATATGCCCCCATAGGTGGGTGAGTGAATGAATGGATGGATGGATCAATGGATGGACAGAGACATACCTACTAAATTAAGATTAATGTTGTGATTAATGGTGTTTCAATATTATGTTGTCTAAACATATGTTAACTTTTTTAAAAATTAAGGTTGACAGATTTGTAATGGAATTAGAACAGAGCCGGAATTTGAACAATACCATAATACACATTGACATGGATGCTTTCTATGCAGCTGTAGAAATGAGGGATAATCCAGAATTGAAGGACAAACCCATTGCTGTAGGATCAGTGAGTATGTTGGTAAGTAGGTAAAGATTAAAAACAAAAAGGAAATTTAATAACATATTTAAGTAAGGCTTACTGGTTCATGAAGGAGTAATTATTGAGTTTCTCCAGTTTGCTGAATATTTCTCTGGGTTCCATGTATATGCTCAGTTAATGCTTTCAACATACCTTAAACTATGACTTTTTATTTTCATTTGACAAAAATAAACTCAGAGAGATACTTAATAACTTGCTCAAATTTACAAACCCAGTAAACAACAGAGTGATATTGTATCTTTCCATTGCAAATTAAATTTTTTATAGATAACTATTCTATTAATAGCTAAAGAGAAAAAGAAAAAGGAAAAAAGGGAAATTCTAAAGCAGTTTTCAAACTAATGGTCTGCAGGCCAAATCCAGAACGCATTTCTGTAAATAAATTTTATTGGAACAAAGTCATACTAATTTATTTATTACTATTTTTTCACTAAAAGAGCAGAGTTCAGTAATTGTAACAGAGACCATGTGATCTACAAAGGGTAAAGTGATTACTATCTGGACTATACAGAAAAGAGTTGCTAACCCCAGTTCTAGAGTAACATAGTTCATTAATATAGTACATTTAGAATGCAATTAAATTGTTTTCCCCATGATTTGGAAACTTTGCTTTTCTGATTACTGTGTTGCCCTCTTTTTTGCCATTCTAGCCATGGAAGGTAAAAATGACCAAGATAGCCATATGTGGCCAAAAATGTGTTGGGAATTAAAAGTAGCAACTACAGTAGAAAGATGTTGGTATAAAAAAATATACTAGAGAAACAAGGAGAGTTCTTTCCTGTTCCTGACTCTTTCCAATGCCTTAAATAGCTATAAGCCTAATTCCTACTGAGTTATTATTTTGTAATATTATAAAACTATAATATATTTGTTCTTTGTCTCTGTTTCCATGAATTTGCAGGCAACTGACAACTCTATTTCCAAAATAATTTTTATTGCAAGGATATTTCCCTTTCCTACAAATCACTAATAAATATTTGAAAAAATTTTTTTAATTTTATTAAAAGATATAACTCTATAAATTTATATATGTGTGTGTATATATGTACATATATATGTGTGTATATATATACATGCTATAGCCATGTTAAAGCTAAACTGATTTCTTTTGGAATCCACAAAATATTTTCTTTCCTACAATTTCTGTCCTCCTAAAAGTTGGTTATTATTTCCAAATTCAAAATAATTATTTGTTATATTTAAATTAACATTATCCCTTTTTATGCTGCACTAATAGGTTTCCCTTCTAATGAGATTTGAAGCATAATTGTTTTGTCCTACAAAAAAAATGTATCTACAAATTAATGGGAGTGATGATTCATGTTTGATTAATACAATGTGTTAAAGGTAGAATTCTATTTTGGTGAATTTGATTGATTTTTGGAATGTTTCTAAGTTGGCACCAAGAGTTGAAACTTAGACCCTATAGCAGTTATCTGTTGCTGTGTAACAAATCCCTTCAGTACTTAGTAAACAACCATTTATTTGCTTATGATTCTATAATTTGAGCAGAGTTCATTGGCAATGAATCAAATCTACCTCTACCTGGAGTTGACTAGGGCTATTTAACTGAGACTAGGGGATCTAAGATGGCTTCACTCATGTCTGGCACTTTGACTAAGGTGATTGGGATGCCTTCCAGTCTTCGAACTTTCTCTGTGGTGCATCGTCATTTAGTAGTCTACCCCAAGATCTTGACAATGGTTGCTGGTTCACAAAAAGCAAAAGCAGAAGCCACGGGCTTCTTAAGGCCTAGGTTTCAGGAGTCACACAGTATCACTTCCCTCATATTCTTTTCATCAAGCAAGTCACTTGACAGGAGGAACTAGAACCTACCTTTTGATAAAAATAACTGTAAAATATTGTGGCTGTGATATACAGTATATCACAAACCCAAAAGTTAGAGAACTTATATCTAAAATTTTGTTTCTACTCTACTATAGATCTGGCTTTCATATTGATTCCATTAGACTTACTTATATTTAAAGTATTGGTTAGTCTTTTGAGTGCTATCTATTATTTTCTGTTCCAGAATGCTGACCATGAGCATAGTTTTGAGTACTATCACAATTTTTTAATGTCATTTCAAAATCATTAATGAAAAATTGATATTATTCTGAAATTATTCTTTTGATATATTCTATTTTACACTTCTTTGAATTTTCACTTGAGATTCCAAACAAGGATTCCGTTTGTGATAAAATTTCTCTTGTAAGTGGTACTATGGTCTAAGATATTGACATACACTATTATCAGGTATCATCATCAACAAGATTTAATAAGTAATATTCTCCTTTTTACTCACATACTTTTTTAGTTCAATCTCCAGTCAAAATGTTTCCAACAAAAAAGATATTCAAGCCTTAAGAAATAAAACTTATTTTTAATGTTATTTTAAGCTTTAATCACTTCATTTGGAGATTTAATTTGGTTGACTATATATTAGACCTTTAATTTTTGTTGTAGGTGAAAAATTTCCAAAATCCCAAATTGTGCAAATTCCAAATGTGTACTATTATACTATACAGTCACTTGTGTGTGACATCTATATTATTGATACCATACTATTACTTTAGAACTATTTTATACTATCTACTATACTATGACTTTCATATAACATCACCTACTATCATCCAAACTTTGATATATATTATATTATAGATATGCCTTAAAGCCAATGAAGTTTAGTTACTGGAAATATAAGAGAACCTTTTTATTAGCACAGTCTTATTATCTGGTATCATATTATAAATAGGGACAGCAGTGGGAGAGAGGATCATGGTATCATAATACCATGATAGGATAATGTCAAAGCTTGGTTCAAGATAGTTGCCTATGAAAGAAATGTCCTCGGATTGAAAATGCACGTTCTAATGTGTTTCTTATGAAAGTATAGATCAATATGTCTATTTAAGTTTGCATATTTTTTTCTGTGTGGTCAATTCTCTTTCAGTCTACTTCAAATTACCATGCAAGGAGGTTTGGTGTTCGTGCAGCCATGCCAGGATTTATTGCTAAGAGACTCTGTCCACAACTTATTATAGTGCCACCAAACTTTGACAAATACCGAGCTGTGAGTAAAGAGGTAAGTTGAATGTCTCACCCCTACCTGCCTTTCTCTAGTTTCCTGTCACCTACAGAGTAAAGTCCAAATGCCTTAACACATCAGGATTTGGTCTTAGCTTGCCCCTTTGTTCTCCCCTCCTACCACTTGTTCGGCTTATATAATACATTGAATACTGAGCTGCCCATAGCACCCAGAATGTATCATTCTATTTTCCAATTCTTTGCCTTTCCATACATTTTTCCTCTGCTTAGATAACTCTTATCTCCCTAAACTTTGAATATAACATAAAATTAACTTTAGCCATTTTTTATTAATGTGCAATACACATTTTTTCTAGAACTACTTTGTAATTTGCAGAATCTACTCATCATTAATATCAACCTCTTTTCTGAATAAATTTATCAGTGTTGTTAAACAATGACAAAATTCACTTATTTTGATTAGCTATTTTCTTTGCCCCACAATCTAGTAAAGATGCTTATGAGCATTTAATATCTGAGAGACTGATAATCAAAAAGAAAAGGGGGTAATCCATTGCTTTGGAAAGGATTTCTGAAGTAGATTTGATTATTTACTAAAATTGCCAAATGGTCATATATGAAAAACTACCATTTTCTCTATTTTTGACAACTGGCCTATCATACAGTGCTGGAATTTAACTTTTTAATTTTTTTTACAGCTGCTAGAATGTGAAGGAATTTAATTTTGAATTAAAATTTGAGTGCTACAATCAAATACTTTTATACTGCAATAGTAAAATGCAGTATATTAAAGACTGTCTAAATGGGAACGCTAAAAAAACTATGGTCTAACACTATTACCATTTAGTCATGCAAGTAGTCTTAAAATTCACTCATTTTATTTGCATTCCACCTCATTTCCCTTAGAAATGACATTCCGGCCCAAGTTTAAAAACAATTTTTTTTTTATCCTTTCAAAAACAGTCTGAAAACAAGTGCTTTGTATCTACCTCCAAAAAGATGGAGGAGGGGGAAGCACACTCACATTTGGCCACTGTTTATCTCTTTTACTTTATGTCTAATTAAAAAGAGATAAAATGTTAACTATAAATATCATAGGCTTGTAATAAGTTTGAAAGTCCTACAAAGAGTTCATAAGAATGTTTTTAAGTCATACTTTAACTCAGTAAAACTTCTGACAGTATAACAATGAGAACTAAAACAATTACTTGTGTAATCTGTCTATTTACATAAATTAGAGAACAAATTTGAGCAGGATCTAGCTAATTTATGCAGATAAAAAGCAAGTTTTTATGTCTAAATCAACTACGGCACAAATTCATCACTGACTACAGATACATTATTATTTATGGCTTGGTTAGAAAGCTTAAGGCAAAACCATTTTTGTTTTATCCAAAATATTGGATTAACTTTTTTCTTGTTCTTGGAACTCTTAAGTGCTTGATTTTTACTGGAACATGTCTATTTTAATTCTTATAGCAGTATGCTATGTAAAGGAAGTTAATAAGTACTCAACAATGTCTCTAGGGAGTACTTCTCATTCAGAATCTTAGTTGGCTGCCAGCTACAGACTTCCCAGAGTTTTATTTCACTAGAAAGATTCTATTTGAGCACATTATAAAAATCGTTTCTTCTGTAAGAACAAAGCTAATTGAGGCACTCTGAGTAAAACGTGGCCAAGTTTTATATCACTATTTTCTAAAATTCTCCTTGACTCAGCTGTTCATAATTAAGCTAAAAAGCTTTCCTTTTATAAAACAAGAAAAAGTTTTTTTCCATGATACAGTAGACAGCTTTTAGATGCTAGATGGAAGCATGACATAATTCAGCAAGTATGTTTTCTAATATACATATTATTTTGGCAACCATTCCCTCTAATTACAGCTAATACTTCAGTGGTGAAACAAAAACTTTATAGTTTCATGTAATAATACTATGTTATATAAAAGGCATTTCTGGATTGTAGCAACTATAATTGTAATCATTATATATATTTCTTTTATCCCAACATGCAACTCCAGATTTTCCCTCATCATTCGATGTCATCATGAAATTAGAGTACAGATTTTTGTCATCTTTTCTATTGTGGATCCCAATAAGTAATAGAGCTTCATTTTCTTGTATGGATACATGTATTGAGTGGAGTTTTATGTTCATGTTATAATTAATTAAAATATAACTATTTCTAAAGCAATGTAGTACCTTTATGTAAAATTATTCCTTTTAAAATGAACAAAACCATCATAAAAGGTGAGAGAGAGTAGAATCCTGTTGTTCCCACTTCAGCTTTTGGCCAGCTACCTAAAACCTTAACCATTTTTTTCTGTGCCTATCAGAATGTCTGAGATTTATTTGAATTGGTTATGATAATATAACTAGATATAGATGGCTAAACAGATTGCACCAAATGAAGCTATTTCATGATCATCTGCCCTCATGATCTATTTTAATACAAAAGAGAATTTTGACAAATATGTCCTGGTAGTAAATTATTTATTCCTTAAATCCATAAGTTATTGATTGCAGGATCGTTACTATAGTTGCAAAGTAAGAATATTAATGTGTCTTATCAGCTATATATTACAGAAGGTTTTGCTATGGCAGTAAAATTTAAACCTTTTTTGTTCCTTTTGAAGGTTAAGGAAATACTTGCTGATTATGATCCCAATTTTATGGCTATGAGTCTTGATGAAGCCTACTTGAATATAACAAAGCACTTAGAGGAAAGACAAAATTGGCCTGAGGACAAAAGAAGGTATTTCATCAAAACAAGAAACTCTGTAGAAAATGGTAAGCAATTTATTATGACTGTCAAACTAAAAAACAAACAAACAAAAAAACCCCAACTCTTTGAATTAACTTATTAGCATGCCTAGCTGGTAGGATTAAATGTACCTTTATAAAAATGAAAAATCAGAAACTGAAAATATACCAGTTGTTTTCTAAGTTAATTATACACAATATCATTTATAAACCAAATGAGATTGTTAAATCTAGACTTTGAGTCTGCAGAGTCCTTGGACAAAGTAATTTTATAGCAGTTATTTTTCTAACAAAGTATTTGGATTGCATTGAAGCTGGGGAAGTTATCTGTTTAAGGTGGCTTTTTTTTTTTTTTTTTTTGCTAAAAAATGATTAGGCTCAAACATAGCAAAACATTAGGTGATTTTATTTTTCTTCATGTCCCAAATTTTCTATAATCTGGTTATACAGGAATTATGGCTATTTTTAACCTTTCCAAAATTAATGACTTCCCTCGTCCTTCTTTGCCTTAGACCTTATTATTATTCTTTTATTTACAATGAAACAGAAGTTTCAGAACTCCAGGGGTTTGTTTCAAACAATCCCTTTAGTACATATCCAAAGCAATGCCAAGAAACATGCAGATATTATACATACTACTTCCAGCCCTTTGTCAAAGGTATGATTACTTCAAATGTCTGAGCTATCCTGGACTCCTGAGCAAATTCACCTGGATAAAAAGGTTACAGAGGGGTTTGCTCACAACCGACAGCAACATTTCATATGCATGAGTCATTGACTACTTCAGAGGGGATAGGAAGTCCTGAGAAAATCTGTTCGTAACTTTCCCTGAAGCAAAAATGGCACAAAATTCTAATTATCTCACATTGTTTGGGGCTTACATTATTTGGAGCAAGTTTAATGTAGACATGAAATCACAACTGCTTTATCTTATTTAAAGCCCTAAAAGATAGGTGTCTCCTTTTCTTTAATAGAAACATTGAACAGTAATCATAATTTCTGGACACAGAGGCTTAGAGCAAAAGTTTGCCATCTAGATGTAATGCTTTAATCCTAGAGTTGTATTTTCATCACCCCAGTTATAGGTAGTGTAAAGATATTTCTGTCAGAATGCAAATAAGAAACTACTTCAGCTGTTAGTTACACAGCCAGGCCACACAGAGAAGCAGAATGTAGTTCAGATGAAAAGGTAACTGCACCATTCTGCAGCAACTCTGATAATGTACCAGAAGGCAGCATTCACCTGAGGGCAGGGTGGTAGAGGCATCAGGTACAAAACATGGCATAAGAAACTCTGCAGAAGGGGCTTATGAATGTGACAGGTACCTCATTTAGCTTGCAGTTTTTCTGCGACTCTCTTCCCATCCAGAGGGGGAGAAGGGCTCCAAGTAGAAATTATTTCAGCTGTTCCACACCTTTAATTCCCTCTGAATTGGTCTGTATTTTAAAACCAGAACATGGAAAATGAGAGGGACTGAAGCACATAAATAACAGTTTATGTAAGTTTGAAAATAAGCCTTATTGTGTATGTGCCCTGGGAATTCAGATCTGTAAAACATCTGACTTAAGTAGTAACATCTATAATTTAATTGATGTTGCATATATACTTTAATTTTTTTTTTTTTTTTTTTGAGACAGGGTCTTGCTCTGTTACCCAGGCTAGAGTGCAGTGGCAGCATCATAGCTCACTGCAACCTCAAACTCCCAGGCTTAAGCCATCCTCCTGTCTCAGCCTTCTGAGTAGGTAGGACTGCAGGTGTGTACCACCATACTCAGCTAATTTTTGTAGATGTGGGGGGGTCTTGCTATATTTCCCTCAAGCTGGTCTAGAACTCCTGGCCTCAAGCAATCCTTCTACCTTGGCCTCCCAAAGTGCTATGATTACAGGCATGAGCTACCACACCAAAAACCCATACTTTAAATTTTGATACTAGTCAGATGTTTGCCTTATTATTTACATTATCTGTAGAAAATTTTCCTAAACATCCAAGTTCACTTTGCAAGTAAAATGCATTCATATGTGTCTTGAAACTAGAAATTTAAATTTTTGCTTCTATATTTACGTTTATTTAGAAAACATTTGTATGTAATAAAGTTGTGAAATGGGATCAGAAAGCTCTGTTGTTGATCTTAGTTATTATAAATTTAAACTGTATTTCTCCTACGTTAAGCCCAGAAGATAATGTTTAATGGATTTGTTTATTAGGACATTTTTTAGTATCAGTCTAGATTTAAATGTATTTTATAGTTCATTTATGAAAAATACAAATAAAATGAGGCAATAACCACATTGATATATTTACTTCACTTTTTAATAATAGTTCACAGCCTATTGATGATAATAAAGGTTCTTTTCTTTCAACTTGGGCCCTGATTAATCCAATCAGACCTTAAGAATTTGTGTGTTTAAAGAAGCATAACTTTCAGCGGTAATTTCTATTTATTGCAAATGTGCCCTTAGTAAAAGTGATACTTTATAAACAAGGAAGTCAAAATCAGCATTTGAAAGAAGAAAATTCAGATTATTTTAACACCTGAAATTTCATCCATGAATGAAGAGGAATTAAGGTTTTTACCCCCTAAAAGTAAAACTTATTTACTTTTACTTATTTACTTAAAAGTAAAACTTATTTTTCAGATATAATTATTCTATATTATTTAATGCTTTTTTTCTCAGATAAAGTTCCTACTGTAGGAAAATTCTAATTTAAGAAGGTTCTTTTATTTCCTAGAGAAGAATAAAAGAAAAAATATTCCTTTTTTAAGGGAAAAAGTATGAATTGAAACCCAATTCTGAGTTTCAATTAATTTAGGTACAAAAATTAGTTGGAGTTATACTTAGGCTATTTCCTTTTAAAATGTATACTGAAGAAATAGATATCCTTTTTAAGAAAAACTTATAATCAGCCATGCATGTTGGCTCATGCCTGTAATCCTAGCACTCTGGGAGGCTGAGGCGGGAGGATAGCTTGAGCTCAAGAGTTCAAGACCAGCCGGAGCAAGAGCAAGACTCCATCTCTATTAAAAGTAGAAAAATTAGTAGGGTACAGTGGCATGCGCCCGTAGTCCTACCTACTCAGAAAGCTGAGGCAGGAGGATCACTTGAGCCCATGAGTTTGAGATTGCAGTAAAGCTATGATGATGCCACTGTACTCAGCCATTGTGACAGAGCAAGACTCTGTCTCAAAAAAAAAAAAACAAACCCAAAAACTTGTAGTCAGTGTTCTCTTTGTTAAACAGTTACAAAATATAAATGATAAATGATAGCATTTCTGATCTTGGTTCCTAGAAACCAAACTAAACTAGGTTTGTTTTGTCTTCAGAAATAAGGAAAGGAAACCTAACTTATGAAGTATGTACTTCTTAAAATGAAAATGAGTTACTGTTTCTTTGTAATTTAGATAAACCAGGAGAGGAAGTTAATCAACTAAATGAGCATGAACGATCCATCTCTCCACTACTTTTTGAAGAGAGTCCTCCTGATTTGCAGCTCCCAGGAAATCCTTTCCAAGTGAACTTTGAAGAACAAAACAATTCTCAAATACTCCAAAACTCAGTTGTTTTTGGAATGTCAGCCGAGGAAGTGGTAAAGGAAATTCGTTTCAGAATCCAGCAAAAAACAACACTGACAGCCAGTGCAGGTATATAAAAGGCTATCAGTGGCCACTATGGTTATAATTTTCAGACTGGCTAATACAAGTGTAATATTAGTAGTTTATCATTATAAAGTATATAGTAATATTTTACTTATCCATTCTTTGATTCTGCTTCTAACAACTTTACCTATTTAGAATAATTGTGAACTTACAGGTAAATTGGAATTAAACAGATAAGCCTGTGAGCCAGAAGAAAAAAAACTCTCATATATCTTTTATAAATATCCCTTTTTTAAGCCTAAAATATATTATAATTGGTTTTGCATACAATACTTGATTATTCGTTTTTCCTTGGGAAACTTCAGTCCTGTTCAAGATTATATTGCAGGAGAAAACCCAGATGGCCACAAGGTAGGAGACAAAAAAAATACCAATTAGCAATTTAGCAGTCTAGAACCATCTGGTAAAAGGAAAAACGTGTTTATGTATGTTGATAACCAATGAGAGCATCATTGTGTCTTAGCGTAATAGCTGATGTTCATCCTGAGAACCTTGAATTATCTTGTAAAAGCCATATTATTAATATGATTAGGTTGATCTTTTCTTTCTATATCAAAGCATAATAATGAATAGTAAATTTTAGG
Organism: Lepilemur ruficaudatus; assembly: GCA_963574885.1. Classification (NCBI taxonomy): domain Eukaryota; kingdom Metazoa; phylum Chordata; class Mammalia; order Primates; family Lepilemuridae; genus Lepilemur; species Lepilemur ruficaudatus. The sequence goes on from CAUYRT010042184.1 coordinate 13,563, forward strand.
AAGATATATATAAAAATTGAAAGGAACTGTTCAGTGAATATATTTTAATCTACCTATTTCAAATTTTCTTAATTATTAAGACTCCTACAGATTGTAAAACACCTTTCTGAAAAATGGTGATTTGCTTTATGAATAACTTAAAATGGATGAACAAATAAATCTAATTATCATTATTTTAAATATACTGTAACCCAGAATCTTTGATTTTTTTCTTTATGTGGATAATCTATGCAAAAGGCCTTTTCAAAGAGTAAACATCCATCCTACATTATATTCTGGATCTTTGCTGAAAAGTAGACATAGAACCACTATAAAAAACAATCCTGTATTCCTACTAAAAGGTCATAAGTAAACTGATAATAACACTTATTACTCAGCTCAGAAACTACTCTTAGATTTTAAAATATTGTGGAGAATTAAATATGGCACATTGTTACTTCTAATACAATTCCTTTTCCTAAAACTATAGCAAGCCCTGGGGAATATAAATGGTAATCAAATATTATTTTTAAAGTAGCATTACATATCCTTTTAGAGTTTTTGCAGTTAACATTATTTTTTTTCTGTTTTGTCATCACACATTTAAAAATCATACATATCAATTTCTTTTGAGTCATCAGAGTGTTTTTCTTTTAAGGCATTGCCCCTAATACAATGTTAGCAAAAATATGCAGTGATAAGCGTAAGCCAAATGGACAATACCAAATTCTCCCCAACAGACAAGCTGTGATGGACTTCATCAAGGACTTACCCATTAGAAAGGTGAGATTTTATATAAAATTTATCATCTTTATGTTTACTTTGAATTCTGAAGAGATACCATATATAGGCTGATAGTAATTGTTCTTTGTTGACAAGTTTTAAAACAATAGGTAACAAGCAAGAACTATAATGGGAGATGAAATTTGGACTTGAAGAACTCTTTCTGTGAAACCCTACAAGTGAAGTTTAGGAGCTTATTTGCTGGAAATTTTTAAGAAAGTAATAGATGACAGACTTTTAAGTGAACTCCTGCCAAGGAGGGAAGGGAAGGGAAGTAAAAAGAATATTTGTGAGAGTCCTTTCAACTGTTACTTAATGTTATCTCCATTCTAAAGTCCCCATTGCTACCATATTAATAGGCACGATACTTCAAAGAGATCTAGAATCTTAATTGTTTTTGACAAAAAATAAACCAAAATACTTTACTATTTATAAAATGGTAAAACTATCTCTTGGGGGTTCTAGAAAAGGGTATATTTTATAATTCTTCCTTAGTAGAGCTTTTAGATTTCTCTTCATATATATACTTTCTTTTCAATAATTGCACTATGTACTGCTATATATAATGTTCTAGGACTTGCTCTTCTCACTCAACATATGTGAATGAATTTAAATAAAACATTTTTCAATAGTCAGAAGAAAGGCTATATGAAAGTATATAATGTATAATGATTACTGAACAGTGTATGTAAGGTAAAGCTATAAAGCAGTGTTTTCCAACATGTTTTTCAAGTTATGAATAGGTGTTCTGTTAAAAAAGATTCTGGAGTCAAATAACATTGGAGTGTACCACTCTTGGTGGGTCTGTAGGTATAGTAATATATTAAAGATTCATAAATCTTATAGTAAAAAATTTCATTTAAATTTGTTTATCTCACCATCTCCCAAATTTATATGACCACAGGTCTCCTTTCTTAATGCCTTTTAAAATTCCATGAAACTCTAGTTTAGGAAATGTGGTCAAAAAGTAATTAAAGCAGTTTTCTTACATGACTTGTGAAGAAATTCACATTATTTATACCTTCTATTGATTATAAAAGGTACAATGAGATTTTAATCTCAATTCTTACCTTAATTTAAAAATCTATTAATGATAAATATTGATTTTTTTTTCTAGGTTTCTGGAATAGGAAAAGTTACAGAGAAAATGTTAAAGGCTCTTGGAATTATTACTTGTACAGATCTCTACCAACAGAGGGCGTTACTTTCTCTTCTTTTCTCTGAAACATCATGGCATTATTTCCTTCATATTTCCCTGGGACTGGGTTCAACACACCTGGCAAGGTATCTATATGTATAGTCATTCTGCTTTTTCTTTATCATTTGCTGAAATACCAGTTTTAACCATTGAAACGAGGCTATATGGATAACATGTTTTAAACTTCTTGCAGGCTAGTTTAATTCAGAATATAATGTTTGAATTAAAGTTAACAGATTGGATGTGGGAGAAAATAAGAGGGAATCAAGAATCATTCCTAGGTTGTTGGCTTCAGTTGTTGGGTAGAAGGACAAAAGGAATGATGGCTACTTTCTTTTCTGTCCTGGCGTTGTGCTTTGTTCAGAACATTAAGAGAAATGCTGGTGGCCGGGCTGTTGAGGAAAGAAAGACAGCTCATGTTCTATAATTCACCCTCTAAACAAGGAGACTGAATGATTCTTTGAAAGCCTTAATGAACTACATTTGTTTTCTTTTCCAGATTTATAAGTGATTCATTCATTCAATACTAAGTACTTTGTGTTAGGCACTGTTCTAGGCATTGGGGATAATAACATTGAATAGGACAAAGTCCTGTCTTTATGGAGTTTACAGACCAGTGTAAGAGATAAAAAGTAAACAAATAAATAAAAGAAGAAAGTAAACCATAGTGAGAGTGTAGAAGATGACTTAGGGACATCCAGAGGCAGGGACCTGAAGGAGCCATCCATGCAAAGGCTAAGAGAAGAGAGAAAGCTAGAGGAAACACCCTGAGTTTTATTCCCTGCCACTGTTTCATCCAGGTCTTAGAAATTTCTGAGGAACCCTAGAGATAGAAGGGTTAACTGTTGGGGGTGGGTGAAAAGAAGGGAATTTGAAAAGAATGGGAATCATGGAAGTCAACACAGGGCAATATTTTTATAATTTTGTCATCATCTTGTCAGCCTGCCCTCAAATGACTCTTTTATATTCTTGTACTTAACCTAAAAGACAACAATAAAATCACTGGGGATGCATATGAAATTGATTAACCAATTAAGCCTGCTAAATCTTACAGAGATTGCAAGGCTTGTTATATTGCTTTTCTCATTTCTTCCTGCTCTTCATTCCTTTCAGTCCATAGTTAGATCTTAAGTGGACATAATGAAAGATAAAGATACCACAGCACTATAAATAATCTAGTATTTGAAGATAACAGGAAATAAAACTTTAATCCAAAAATTATCCTCTTTTTGTTTCCATAGTGCTTAAAACAATATAGTTCTGATATAAAATAAGATCTATATTAATCTGTGGTATTTAGTGATGCAGGTAAAGCTTTTAGGTGAAATTTACAGGTAATTTGTAATATAATAATACAAAGTAGCAAGCTGTCTTCCCCATATATATTCTCTGTCCCTCTACTCTGCTTTGTTTTTTAATCTGAGTACTTCTCCCCTTGTACCATATTCCATATTTACTTCTATGTTTATTTATCCTCCACTGGGATGTAAGTTTCTTAAGGGCAGACACTTGATCTGTTTTGTTCACTACTGTATCCCCAAGTTCTAGAAACAGTGCTTGAGTCGTAGTAAGTTCACTAAATATTTGGAAAATGAATAATCTACATATCCTTTCAACTTTTTGGTTTCAACTACTCCTATCAGAACAGCTAAAATCCAGCCGAACTAGTTGGTTCAGATTTCCAGTCTTCATCCTATTGCTATGTACCAAATTCTGACTGAGGTTCTATAAAGTCATATAAATGCATAAAGAATAAGGTATAAGAGAGAAAAGTTAATGTACTAGGCCACAAACTAAATAACTGATATTAAATTATTACTCTGTCCTGTAACTATAAACTACAGTTTAACTCATATTGGTTTTTATAAGTTGTGGGTTTTGATATTCAGGCTTCTAATAGAAGGAATTTATAATATCTACCTATTTTCATATTTGATCCATGACATACAATCATTTTAGCATCTAATTATCTATGTTCTTTGGTGATAGTTTTATTTTTAGATTAAAAAACCCTCACTGTTTTTCATGATGTACAAATTTTAATTTAAAAAACATGAGATTTCTAAGGGATAATTGACATGTTAAATCCTCTAGGTTAACTAAAAGGAACTCAGTCTTTGAGAAAGACAAATAAAGACTTTTTTTTTTCATTTCAAGGGATGGAGAGAGGAAAAGTATGAGCGTTGAGAGGTAATGTTTTGTTACTTAATTGTTAATTATTCATAATTCATGTTATTTTAAAATATTTTTTCAATTAGCTTTTAGTAAAATATCACTGAAATAAAAAACATTTGCAAATCACTAACAATTTTCAGCTGTTCACACACCTGAAGTAAATACTTCAATGCAATGCTTTATTATTTTCAATTGCTATACTCTGAATGGGGACCAGTGTAAGACAAGATAAAAAGTAAACAAATAAATAAACTGCAGCTATTTTTTTTAATGTTGGTTGTAATCCTTTTCAGTGAAAACCAAGCATTTTAGGGTTCCAAATCTTAATTTTTAGCTTGTTTATAAGGACAATTATGTTGAATATTTTACTTGGGAAATTTAAGAAGTGACAGTGGGAATTCTTTCTGAAACTCTTCAAATATTGGTGAATGAACAGAGGCATTGGATAGTAAAATATTACTAATGAAAGAGAGCCTAGAGATGATCTAGTTTAGTGGTTTACAGTTTTCTTTGAAAGTCAAATAAAATCTTAATGAAACCTTATTGTTTGGGGAAATATGACATTGTTTGAAAAGTTCCTCAACTATCTCCTCAAAGCAGCAAAGTTCCATTGACACAGTTAAGAAACACTGAACTGGTATAAGATTGTATTCATATTTCACATGTATTATTTGTGGTCAGAAAGATGAATGACTTTTACAAGACAATACAATATATGGCTTTGATAAAAATTGCTGTTTTAGGCTTTGACTTAAATAACAGCAATCAAAGGGAGAGAGAAAAAAAGAAGCATCAAAAATGAGATAATATTGTCCTATTTAATGAGTTTTTATTCCATTTTGTCTTTTGTTATTGAGAGTATTACTTGATATACAGGCATATATCCTCTACTTCTTTCTGGAAACTTTCTTCTTTGCTTTTTAAAAATTGCATTAGAATGTCAAATTTGGTATGGGGTTGAGGGGAGGGAGATTGCAATTCCTATCACATGCAAAGAACCAACTTCTCTAATATATATGTAAAGAATTCTTATAATTAATAAGAAAGGGCTAGTAAATCAATAGAAAATATGAACAAAGACCTAATCAGTTGACAGAAAATACAAATGGTTCTCAAAACAAGTGAAAATACTCCCATTCTAATTTATAATTTAAAAAATACAGGTTGAAAGTTCTGTCAGATACCTTTGCTCATTAATCAGGTTGGCAAAGATTCTAAATTACTCTGCTGACAATACGGGGGAATTGAAAAAGGTATAAATTCTGGAGGAGGTATATTAGTTTCTTATTCCTGTTATAACAAATTATTGCAAATTTAGTGGCTTAAAACAACACAAATTTATTCTCTTACCATTCTGAAGGTCAGAAGTCCTAAAATTAAGGTGTTGGTGGGGCTGTAGAGGCTCTAGGAGAAAATCCATTTTTTTACCAAAAACTTCTGGACGCTGCCTGCATTCCTTGACTGGTGGCCTCAGCATCTTCTCTTTCTCTGACTCTGACCCTCCTGCCTCTTTCTTAGGAAAGGACCCTAGGGATTATAATGGGCACATCTGGATACTTCATCATAATTTTATCATATCTGCAAAGTCCTTTTTGCCATGTGAGTTACTAGGTTCACAGATTCCAAGGATGTGGACATCTTTGGGGACCAGTATTTGGCCTATCACAGGGGCAAGAAATTTGGCACTATCAAAAGCACAGATACACATGTACTTTGATCCCATAATTCTTTTTCTAGGAATTCATTCCACAAATGTAATCACATGTTGTTTCACATGTGTACAAGGTTATTCATTGCATATTTTTATGATAGCAAAAGATTGAAAATAACTTTATATCCATGAATAGAGAACTGGTTAAAATGTAAATGTAAGGTTAACTGACCTTACATTTTTAAGTTAGAATATTATGGGGCCATATAAAAATGAGGAAATTACTTGCTCATAGGAAACTCTCACCAAGATAATTGAGAAAATCAAGATGCTTAACAATGTACCTAATATTCTACTGTTTATATACAAAATGAAAGGAAAATGTTTCCTTATATTTGTATGAAATATCTCTGGAGGAATTCATAAGAACAAGAAGCTATTGCCGCTAGGAAAGAGAAATCAGTAGCTGGACAATGTTAGAAAGGGGACTCTTTACTGAACAGTTACTTGCTGAGGGTTTTGTACTCATCACTCTGGTCTCTTCTTAGTGTCTTCTTTTATGTTAATATCATCTATAAACTTCTTTCAACACTTTTGCAGATTAATTGAAAATATCTTTAATCTTACCAGCCCTCCATTTTCAGTTGCCTATTAGACAACTCTGCCTAGGTACCATGAACCAAACCCTTAATTTATTTAAAGATATTTCCCATCCAGAAAATCTATGTGCAATAATTGGAACGATGTTATCATCTGTAGTTTCTTTTTTTTTTTTTTTGAGACAGAGTCTCACTCTGTTGCCTGGGCTAGAGTGCCATAGTGTCAGCCTAGCTAATGCAACCTCAAACTCCTGGGCTCAAGCAATCCTTCTGCCTCAGCCTCCCAAGTAGCTGGACTACAGGCATGTGCCACCATGCCCGGCTGATTTTTTTTCTATATATATCTTTAGTTGGCCAATTAATTTCTTTCTATTTATAGTAGAGACGGGGTCTCACTCTTGCTCAGGCTGGTTTCGAACTCCTGACCTTGAGCGATCCGCCCGCCTCGGCCTCCCAGAGAGCTAGGATTACAGGCGTGAGCCACCGCGCCCGGCTTGGATTAGACATTTTACAAGAACTGTTAAGAGAGCAATTTAAGAGAGATAGTGGTAATGGGAGGTTAGAAGAAGAAACAGCATGCGGTAAAAGGAAGTGGAAGAGAAGAAGGGATGAGTGAATGGGAAGGAGAAGGAAGAAAGCTGGAGAGAGGAAAGGAAAAGGGAGAGAAAACCATCCTAGACCAGACAGTATACTGTGCTGGAGGAAAAAGTAAGAGAGGGAAAGGGAAATAAAAACTGAATGGCGGCCGGGTGCTGTGGCTCACACCTGTAATCCTAGCACTCTGGGAGGCTGAGGTGGGCGGATCGCTTAAGGTCAGGAGTTCGAAACCAGCCTGAGCAAGAGTGAGACCCCATCTCTACTATAAATAGAAAGAAAGAAATTAATTGGCTAACTAAAGATATATATAGAAAAAATGAGCCGGGCATGGTGGCGCATGCCTATAGTCCCAG